>KZ807851.1:246135-257420 GCA_000696205.2 Oncopeltus fasciatus
AATCGTACATATATATAAATTATATAAATAAAATAAAAGAAAAAAAAAAATATAATAAAATAAAAATAAAATTAATAATAAATAAATAAATGGTCATCACTATGCAGGGAGAAGGGGCCCATTGACTCACTCCTAATAAATTTAGGCATTAAGGCCCAGAAGGTCCCGAGGCCATCTCCATTTTAATTGCCGGGGAGGATTGGAGTCCAATGACAAGGATTGGGCATATGGATTAGGATGAAATTGGAGTTTGCTATGGAAGAGCTTGAAGCGGATGAAGATCAGGTCTTTGACAAAAGGAATATTAAAGTCTTGATGAAGGGTAGAGTTTGACACGTAATATGGAGCATTAGCAGTTATTCTTAGAATTTTGGACTGAAAGGATTGTATTCGTTGAATATTGGAAGGCTTAGCGGCATCCCACAGGTATACCCCTACACCATAGGTCCAGATTGGTCGTATTCTGGTCAGTTTGTTTTCTAATGTGAGCTGTGAGTGTCTATGTATAAGACTGTATAAGAGTCCATGGCGTCTGTTGAGTTCTTGTCGCTTGATTTTAGTATGTTCATTCCACTTGAGTCGTGAGTCAAGGTATCGGACTGAATGAGAGAGAGGTATAGATATGTTATTGTATGTAACATTATCAGTAGAATCTTATCTTAGTTGAAAATTTACCTCTACACATTTGGACTCGTTTATTTTAATTCTTCATTTGCTGCACCACTGCTGAATAGCATCAAGGTGGAATCAGGATAGGAGGAGAGGATCGCTTTGTAATCTGCAAAGAGTGCTAAAAGAGTATTAGGATGAGTAGGGATGTCTGCAGTATAAAGGAAAAAAGGATGAGTCCAAGCACCCTGCCCTGTGGAACACCCCCTTTCACATGGTAGTGTTCAGAGTAATCTGATCCTTGCCTGACCCTGAAGAAATGGTTAGAAAGATAAGATTTGAGGATGAGGAGATGGTACTTGGAAATATGGACTTCAGCTTATATAATAGATCAGTATGAATACTGGTATGCTGGTACCATACTCGGTCAAATGCTTGAGTGACATTTAAGAATGCACCCGGACAAAATTCTTTTTACTCTAGAGAAGAGGAAATAAAGTCTACAACGCGAAACACATGCTGGACAGTGAAGTCCAATTAGGAAGAATATCTAAGGAAGTTATTATAGGAAATATTCTATGCTAGAAATACATTTTAAATTTTAAAATATAAACTATAAACATATAATTAGTAGTTATCTATTAGTATGTGCCATTTATTTTGGGATATATAATTAGCCAATATATATTTAGAATTACATTTGTTACTTATATGTGCTTATTTTAAAATGTTTTAATCAGGATTATTTGATTAAAAAATGTGTTACCTTCAGCCTCATTCATTAACTGTGGAGACTCATCTCTTTCGTCTGAAAATAAAGCAAAATATTTTTATTGGTGAATAATAATTAAATATAGTTTATATTATACTTTTTTTTATGAAAAAACAATAGTAAAAAGTTCATTTATAAACAATTATTTAAATTAAAATAAATTTAAAGCAAAATATAGTTTTATATACTTTTTTAAAACAACACTTTATAAGTGATAGAAAAAAAATTAAACTGAATAAACTTCATGTAAAACTAATAAATTTAGTGGATGGGAGAGGGAGAGAATATTCTCTCATAGAAGAGCTGGTAAACTGAGCAAATTTTTCCTGTAATTTCAATTTCAATGAAGATAGACATAAATAGGAGCAATTTTGAATTTCAATGAAGATTTTCATCCTTATCTTTTGGTAGACTCACTGATTCTCTAGACTATAGTCATAGGGTATTGTCATTAATAACCTTCTTTTTTTTTTTAATTTTTCTCTGGGGGAGGAAGAGACCCTACTCCTCCTGTCAACTTAAATGGATGACAACCTAATGAGGCTCAAACCCTCACTCAGAGGCACAGACAATAGCCAGGAGAAGAAATGCTCTACAACCAGTTTATTCTTTTTGTACTTATCTCCAGATACTTTTGCAGGATTAGTGAGCATTTAATGGAATATACAGAATGTTCTTACACAGTACCAGAAAAATTAATTTCATTTCCTAAAGAAACATTGACATACAGTTTTAGCTCTGTCCTGAGGATCACTGCAGTCCTTGTACCGATCAATTTGAGTTTGGTTGAGATTTAAATTCTCTTTAGGAGAAAAAAAAAAGTTATGTTTATTTTTAAACCATTAATAAGTAAATATTAGTAAAAAAAAATTGCTTTGAAAAGCTTTCAAAAAATATTAGAACTGCTTGGGCGGATGTGCTAAATGATTAACATTAACACTGATTGGAATGTATGATTTTGAAAATTATTTTAAAAAATGCAAAATGATTCACTAAAATTTTCCAATGATTTGATTGAATGGATAAATAAACTTCCTAGAAGGGAAATATAATTTGCCCTTAAGTCTTATTGTGATAGAAATAATAAACTTGATGACAAGTCTCCACTACTTTATTATATTTTTATTTACATTAATATATTTATTATACTTATGGCTCAAAAAAGAAAGAAAGTTAAGACTTACTTCAAATTTAGACATTAAAATTTGATTAATTAGTATTAGATTTAGCTATTTCCAATATAGTTAATTACTATCTAATTATGGTAAACATATGAATACTAAACACAATACATTTAGCTATATTTTTAAACATTTTTTTATAACTATTGCTATATCAAAAGGATTTCCATGGTTTTAGCTCGAATCATAGTATGATAAAATATTCTTATTACATACATGTTAAAAGTCACTTAGCACCAAATAGATTGGGCCATAAAGCAACTCCATGAAAGCTTGGCAACTGCCAAGATTATTAGCCCTGAAGATCGCTTACATAGCAAATTTAAGTGTTGATAAAAAAGTTATGGTCATTTTTATGCAAGACTTTTTTCTTAAATCCTTCCAGACCAAACTATAGATGGGCTGTTACAAATCAAATAACTCCTTCACATTAATTTAATAATAAAAATTTAACATCAGTATGAAATTATAAAAATCATTTTTAGGTCCACTTTAATGAATCAAGGACCTAACCATAGACATACCAGTATTCATAATGTAGGACCATTTGGATTAAAGCTCAAAGATAACTTAAACAAAATTAAATTTAATTACTACTAAATAATAAATATAATTACTACTAAATATTAGGACTACACATTAATGTTCCTTCATTCTATATTTAAGATATTGTTTTTCTAGTTTGAGTATATGTTTTAGGAGAAAAATATTCCACAAACATATAATAAAGTTGGAGTAACTAGTCAACAAGGTTATTCAACTTTCTTCAACACTGGAAATAATGATAAATTTATTTATTTACTATTTGTTTCTTTCAAAGATATTTTGCCAAGACTGTACGAGTTACAAGTATCAAGTTTTGTTTCATTTCCCATTGAATCTGCACACTCTTCTTCTTCCTCTAAAAGAAAAAGAAAATAATTAAAAAGGATGACATTATTAAATTTAATGGTAATTAATTATTAAATTTAATGGTAATTAATTATTAAATTTAATTAATAATACACAATTTTATATAGTATATCTTAAACTAAAAATAAAACATGCNAATTTCACTAGCCAACAAATATAATTCGTCTTTTTCAGAGAATATTTACTTTAATAAAAAGAATATTTATAAATAAAAATTGATACTTTTAAATCAAAAATTTAAAAATAGATGGAAACAAAATATGGTCTTGCACTAATAATTAATTTATAGTAATTAGTACACTAGGGAACAATTTGAAACTCAATTTCTGTTGGGTTAGATTTTTTAGCTGTTTTCTATAGAATTAGGCATGCTGGTTTCAAAACTGTATTTAGTTTTCTTTATTCGGTTTCTATGTGGGTGGAGTGCATGCTGGTCTAGACCTGCCCGTTTAGTTACATCTGTTATACTGTGGTGAAAAGTTGAGTGTTGGTAAGCAGTATTTAATATTTTGTTACGGAAGTGTACACACTATATAGTGTGTTTGAACTGAAACGTTTCCTTATGGCTACCCTGCTTCTACATGTCGAAAGTGCAAAAACAGCCCCGATTCATTTTGTTATATATGTGGCGGTTTTAACATTCCCAGTCAAAGGACAAACATCAGTACATTTGTCAGACAAGCATATTTTGTCTATTTTAAAGTGAAATTTGGTGATCGAGATAAAGCATGGGCACCTCATAAAGTGTGTAAACAATGTGTTGAGAGTTTACGAATGTGGACCAAGGGAACACGAGCTAAGCTTCCATTTGGCATACCTATGATTTGGCAGGAGCCCAAAGATCATTCAAGTGATTGTTACTTTTGTATAGAGAAGACATCGGGATAAAACAAGAAAAACAAATGTAAAATAGAGTATCCTAGTTTAGCGTCAGCTTTATGCCCAATACCGCATTCAGCCGAAGTCCCCATGCCAGTTTCAATGAATTTCTCTCTTTTGAAGAAGAGGAATATGGCATTCAAAAACATTGTTAAAGACTTTCTTGGAAATGCACGAGCATTGAATTACTCCAAAATTGTCCAGCAACTCTTGGAAAGCTTCCAGAAGCTAGGTTGCAACATGAGCATTAAATTGTATTTTTTACACAGCCACCTTGCTAATTTCCCGGACAATCTTGGTGCAGTGAGTGATGAGCGGGGTGAGTGTTTCCATCAAGATTTGAGGGTCATGGAAGCAAGGTATCAAGGTAGATGGGACGTACATAAGATGGCTGAATATTGTTCGAGCATCAAGCGCGAATGTACACAAACTAAACACTCCAAAACTAAACTAAAAGCTACAAACACAAATTTTTATCTTAATTTTTAAATACTGTTCATTAATTAAACAATTTTTTATGTATGAACTCAATTTAACTTACACTAAATGTTTAGTAAACTGTATATTTGGTACGTTTTTACTTTATATTCTATTAAATGCATGATTTTTATGATTTCTGAGGATATCCTGTAGTTTAAAAAGTTGACGTGATAGACAATATCTGAGGTTATTCTCAGATTCAGACGCCAAGAATTAGTGAAAAAACAGTGACAGATCTAACTCAACAAAAATGTGTTCTCCAGTGCTATTTAATAATATATCCCAACAGGCCTTCCTTATTGCTTGGTACCAGAAATATTTAATCAAATAAAAACTTACAAAAATAGGAAAATAAAATATATCATATTTAAAGTGTATTGAGAGAAAGAGCAATGGTACTCCCCTGTTTAATATTTTTTTAAATATGTGTTTTTATACTTAAAAATAAATAACAAAGATCTTCAGTGCAAATTACCACTAACATTCTATGTGCACTCTTTAAAAAAATAATAAAAAATAAAGAGATTCAAAAAGTAAGCAATTTCCCTAAGCACTCTGTTTCATGATGGACAGAAATAGAAGCAAGTGACTCATCTCATTTATGACAAAAGGCTGACCTTCAGGCAGATGAAATGTTTTACCTCTAAGTTTTAATCCTAATCCTCCGTTAGTAACACAGAATACAGTTGTAATCCGAGCACACATTAATGACCGCCTTTTCTTTCCGGATAAGTAGTGACATATATTGAACTAGTCACTTTCTGTATAAGGGAAACATTTATTACATATAGGTATAGTAGGTCAGAAAACTTGATTTTCTAAAACTTTAAAATATTTCAATAAAAATTTGCTAATATACCTTAAGGTGTAAAAAATTTTCAGTTAGTCCACTTTTTTTTTTCATTTAGGCTGATTGATTTTCTATTATTTTCCCTTAAATAAAATAGGGTACAATCATTACTAGTAAACTATGTTTATATTATAAGGGTTTCCAACTGGTGAACAACTATTCTCTTTCCATGAGAGATAAGTGTAACAAACCTCAGTCCTGAGTCCAAAAATAACATTACCACTAATCGATCTGTGATGAATGTATCTTTCTAAAGGGCAGAACAGATTCTCTGATTATTTTGAATAGTGAACATACGCACACATTAAAGATTATGCTTTATCTTCATACTTTCCTAGTTGCCTCAAAATACTTGTCATCAAATCATTCATTGCTTGTAAACTTAGGTATCTAGGTATACTAGAGTATACCTCTTCTGAAATGGAGATAACATTCTAATAAGCATCCACCATGCCCACTGAAAATCACTAGCCGCACCACTTCCTTATTTTTTGTGACTTTCTCCTGAAAGCTGCCAAACACAGTCTTTTCAGTCTCTGGATTTTAATCCTTGCAAGATGCACATTTATTATTGTAATTTATTTCTAGTAGTCAAAGGTTCTAGTAGTTGCTTACTAAAAAGTGATCACAATCAATGTTTAAACCCTTAAACACCTTTAAATCAATCAAATTAGATCTGTGTCTTGTGAAAATTAGTGTGTAATCAATTTGGTTAATGTTACATCTATCTATGGAGCACAAGTCTCTCTATGAATATCTTTCACCAACATCCTTCCCAAAACCAAGTAACCTAAGGCAATTATCATTGACACCTCCAAGTAGACTGAATCTAACAATACACCTACATCATGTCAGTGTGATATCTAAGACACTTTTTGAATGTATCCCATCCATCACATTTCTCCTACTACCAAAATACCTAGTCCTTTTACCAAATTCATTAATTAAGACTTCTTAGGTGAAACATACACAACCACACAAACCAATTCCAAAAAATGCAATTCCTGTAATCAAGAATTCAACTTTTATTTTATTTTATTTTATGACTGATATTTAAATTTTCACTCATTTGGTGTAATATAGAATGAGGAAAGTAATAAGTTATTATAGTGTAATAGTGTTGATATAGCCCAAAAAACACTAAAGGACGCCTTCAATTAAATTTATAGTCTTGCCCCACAACTATCTCTTTGTTAACAATATTTGATAAAATGAGTTAATAGCTGTTTTAACGATATAGCCAGAGTTAATCATGCTTCATGCAACCAAGCTATATGATCTTCTAACTGTTGGATTATTGAGGTGAGTGTTATGGTATGTTAAAGAAATATAACCTAATTAAACTTTTCCTATTGTTATTGAGCCTAATCCTAGTGAGATCTAATTAAGAGATATTATAAATTTCAGAGTAGCCTAACATATATTGAGCATTAATTTCAATCGTAGTTAACTTTCCAAAACACAAAAACTTGTGCTATATCTATATTCAGAATCAACCCACCCCCTCCCTATACCAAGCAATATTTCACTGGTTAGTGAAACGCAAAGAAGAGGATTTATTTTTACAATATAGAGCATCCACTCAAAGAATTTACAATATATAAGATTGCATACCTTTGTATGTGTGGATCTTGAATTTAAAATTGCTACTATTTTGAATTCAATAATTCTGAGATGCAGAAGCTGCTTAATCGAAGATGGATACGAATAAGAGTAAGTAAAAAAATTTGATCTATAAGATGGGGAGAAAAATGAGCTTAAAAGGTATGACCACTAAACATTGCTCTTGACAGACCGGGAATCAAGAGAGGAAAGATCTTAACAATCATAGTTATGCTCTTCCTTAATAAATGCTTTCCATAAAAATGATACATATGATAAATACTAGAAAATTACATTTTGCACCTATAAACTTGTGAATTGTATCAACTTTTTTGCAACACAAATAAGAACAATAATATTACTATAAATTTTAGTCTCCCTCTAAACCCTTCTTTTCCGTCTTCCAATTTCAACCAAAAATAAATTATTTCAAGGGTTTGAAATGAAAAACCTTTATCTATATTTACAAAGTAAAAGTGGCCCTCTTGGCCACCCAATGCTCAAAATAAGGAAATAAATATATAGAAGTATTAAAAATTACACACACACAAAGAAAGAAATACTCTCACACACTGATTTCATCAAAAAAATCATATAGACCAGGAATGCACAATTAAGTACACATTTTGCTCATAATGTATCAATAAGGCTTATTTTATATATATATAATATACATACATACATACATACATACATACACACACACANTATCGACGGCAAAGCCACAAAGACATGAGGATATATGGTATATGTATATATATATATGGTATATGTATATATAATATGATGGAGATGCACTAAGAAATGATCAAAAATTTGTAAACGGCGATATAGGCTCACTTAGATTTTGTAAATCTAAATATTTTTGCAATAACTGCATTTATAGGTGGTAGGACATGCACTCTGTCTATAAATTAGCTAGAATTGAGCTAATTACAAAAGTATTTAACCTAGTTGAACTAATCAATTTAACATTATTGTGATAGGAATACTTACCCTCATTAAAGAAAATATGTGATAGAGAATTAACTCTGCTATCAGAGTAAGAATACATTAGCTGTGTATTTTCAAGCGGTACTTCGGTTTGGAGAGTTGTTCCAATAGCAGTCTTATTTTTCTTCTTGTGCTTTCTTTTCCGTTTTCTTTTAATTTTATCATTAGAAAGCAATTCAGAATTATTTTGGACTAAAACATAATAAAATAAAATAATCACTGCAGAATAAAAATCCAATAATGATTTTTTTTTTTTTTTAGAGAAATTATTTTACGTTTCGCCTGATTCATCTCTGAGAGGTTTGAATTACTGCCAAAATTCTAATCTTCCAGTTTACAATATATGCCATCACCATAAAGACAATGAGATTATGAAGAGAGTAGAACAAGTAAATAGCCGTAATTCTAATCTTTGAGAATTTAATAAGTAAAATAAAGTAAGAATAAACCCTTCAAGGCCACACATTATGAGTAAAAATTAATCAACCTAATATTATAGACCTAACTATAGAGAAAAACACTATTTCTGAGTTGAGATAAAAGAGAAATTGATACATACCTTTATCTAAGCTAGAACTTTCATAGTTCCCAGACTCTGAAACCACTTCTTTTTCAAAATTTTCTTTTTTCTTTTTTTCTTCTTCTAGAATATATGAAATTCAAGATCATTAAATAATGCAATTTTATGTACAATTAGAAATTAGTAGAAGAAAAGTTTTTGCATAAAATTTTTATAAGGTAGTATAAATTATAGACAGATTTAAGGTCACAATGACTTATTTACTATGAGCCTGCTCTTAAATTATTTAATTTTCTTATTTTAATTGCGTTTTAATAGGTCAGAACGTATTTTCAGATGAAGGGTCAGGATGTGCTTGGTGATGAATGACTGAATCCCATCAGGCCATTTAGAATGACATAAAAGTAGTTTGAAGCTATCATACCTTCTATTATCCATCTTCATTGGTTTCTGCAAACCATCCTCCGTGGGCGAGCGTTTTCGGACATTGTCCATCTTCTTGGCCGAATACATGTGTTCACTGTGATATGTGTCACTGTCTGTATAAACTTGAAGTTGAGTACAGACAGTGGCAGTGAACATATGTATTCAGCCAAGAAGATGGAAAATGTCTGAAAGCGCTCGCCAATGGAGGATGGTTTGCAGAAACCAATGAAGACGGATAATAGAAGGTATGATAGTTCTATATTCATTGGTAGTGAAATTAACCTTTTAGAGTAGTTGAAGCCTTTAAGGAAAAAGAAATGGCCGAGTTTGGTAAGAGTCGCAAGACCAAAACTTGAGGAAATTAAGAAAACGAGAAAAGGTATGGATAAATAATTTATGAATGTATAAAACTAATATTTGTGAAGGAGCCAAGAAAAGGGAGTATATAGCACTCTAGGAAAACTATCAGATGAGACATAATGTTTTTACCCTGGTCACTCACCTTCAGTAGTATAATAATAGACAAAGTGAAGGTAACTCATTTAGTCGATAATGAAACTACCTTCAAGAATCTAACTAAATATAATTCTACTAAATCCTTTCTTCCCCAGAAAATTTAGTAAGGCAAGAATCTCCTGACCCAGTAACCTTTCATGCTAACATAGTTACACCCTACTACTTGGTGACTGGTGAACACAGCACCTCCTTACTACAAATCTTTTTTGGGTTTGCCTCTTATCTTCCATTTGGACTCTCCTCTCTTCAAGTTTTGGTTACCATCAGTAAAAAAAAAAAAAAATAGTCCTTCAATTTTCTTTATGCCTTGAAGATCCTAATATTTTTAACTCTTCTCTTGTAACTCTTTTTCCACCTCACTGGTGGAAAAAGAGTTACAAGAGAAGAGTTAAAAATATTAGGATCTTCAAGGCATAAAGAAAATTGAAGGACTATTTTTTTTTTTTTTTACTGATGGTAACCAAAACTTGAAGAGAGGAGAGTCCAAATGGAAGATAAGAGGCAAACCCAAAAAAGATTTGTAGTAAGGAGGTGCTGTGTTCACCAGTCACCAAGTAGTAGGGTGTAACTATGTTAGCATGAAAGGTTACTGGGTCAGGAGATTCTTGCCTTACTAAATTTTCTGGGGAAGAAAGGATTTAGTAGAATTATTTTTAGTTAGATTCTTGAAGGTAGTTTCATTATCGACTAAATGAGTTACCTTCACTTTGTCTATTATTATACTACTGATATTCAGAAATGTTGGGATTATAAATTTAAAAAAAATCTTATCTACATAAGAATATAGGACATGGTCGTTGATTGATTCTATATGAACTCACATTTAAAAAATAAAGGATAAGCTTATAATTGGCATTATAAAGAGAATTTCTAGTGAATTAAAAAAAAAAACATAATTCTAACTGATAGAAAATAAAAGAATTGTTAATTATACATACCTAAATCGAATGAAGAATTTACACAACTCCTAGATTCTATAACTACTTCTTCTTCCTTTTTTTTTTTCTTTTTTCTTTTCTCAGTAAAATAAATATTTTCTTCTAGAATATATAATATGTTAAGATTATTAAATGATGTAATGTTAAATAAAAAAAGAATAAATGAGAAACTAAGTTAAGGGATAATATTATATCATGTTTCTAAAGAGAAAGGTACTGCAAAAGCAGGGACAATTAAGAACACAAGCAGTTGGTGCGAATGAGTAAACAGATTTTCTTACAATTTTTATAAGTTTTTTAGGGCTTTGATACTGTTTTCTAGTTTACTAAATCAAACAATGGGTCATCTATTACCGATGTAATAGCTAAATAACACTTTTATTCATTTAAAAGTTTAAAAAGTATTATTAGCACAAATAAATTAAAAAAAAGAAGAAAGATGATATGACAAAACAAATTAGGGTTCAAGAAAAATAATTCAAATAATAATAAAAAAGGTAAATATTTTTTTAAATTACAGTTAATGCAAGTCTGACAGGTTACAAGCTCCTATAATCTTTCACTTGAATTATAAACAATTTATAAAAAAAATAAATAATAATAATTG
>KZ807851.1:258094-276082 GCA_000696205.2 Oncopeltus fasciatus
AAGCTACTTCGAGTTAAGACGAAGTTCTCGTCTTTCTCGTAAGTTAGGCTCTCGCTAGTGAAGAGGGAATTGAGTGAGATATCTAGCTGGTCCTTGTGGTGTAACGGTCAGCATACCAGGCCCGGATAGCAGGAGATCCAGGTTCGATTCCTGGCGAGGACAGATAGATTTTTTTATTCTGTTCCCTCTCATGAATTGTTTATGACTAACAATCTTATTTTCAATACCATCTCCCTCTCTCGCCAAAAATAGAGAGAATAATATCAAACCATTAAATAAGATATTTATTATTTACAAATAAGTTATTAATAATGATAGAGAATTGGAAATAACTAATAATTATTAACAATTAATAATTCTAAACAAATGACTATGGCTCTGTCTTTGTATTAATATAAAAGTTGTATTAATAGAGAAGAAGTAAACTAAAATTGGGATTAATCATTCAATGAATTTTGATGAAAGAATAATGGGCTCCTCTGACTTTAGTATAGCAAAATCATTATTAACTTAAAAACAGTAGGTGGGAATAGTATGCAAATGTGGTAAAGAAGTTAATGAATTTAATGCCAAACCTACCCTAAAATAAATAACCCTGGTTCATTACATTCCCCATATTTCAACTATTTCATTTTCAGCCAAGTAAATCATCAGGCTGTATCTGACTATGGTTAAAACAAGATTTTCAAAAAAGGATATTAAATAATTTTTGATCTTATGAATAAGCTACTCCTTCTAATTAAAAAAAATGAAATCTGCTTTGTAAGAGCAATTAAACTAAGCTCTGAGATTTCTCAAGTTTCACTTAAATGGACTAAAGAAGAAAACTTTGATAACAAAAATATTTTGACTAATATGATCATAAGACCCAGATTGATAAAAAGCTAAAAAAGGTAATAAAGAAAAAAAGCTAATTTTGGTGAGGCTGGCTCTAAGCCGACTGGGATGGGTTTGAGAGAATTCGTTCAACCTGGAATAGGACATAAATGTTTAAAAACTTAACAGAACACTTAGATAGGAATACCGTATTTCACACCATATACCACTAGAAAGTTATATTTAAAAATAATTAATAAAAAATAAGACTCCTAATATACAGTTTAACAGGAAGCAGTATTACAATGTTTGGCAAAGACACAAGGTAAATCATGAGAGTTCACTGCAATATAAGATTTAATCTATCATACCTTCTATTATCTGTCTTCATTGGTTTCTGCAAACCATCTTCTGTTGGCGAGCGAAAGCTTTCCGAAAGCGCTCGCCAACAGAAGATGGTTTGCAGAAACCAATGAAGACAGATAATAGTAGGTATGATAGTTCTATATTCATTGGTGGTGGAAATAACCTTTTAGATTATTTACCTAAGATTTAATCATTTAATACTAAATTGCAACAGTAAAAACTTGACATAGAAACTCTTCACAAATTAGTTTTAGAGTAAAAAGATGATATTACTCAAAGAAAATTAATAAGTCTTTGCAATACAAATCTTTGGAGATGTGAACTTTCCTTGTTGATTATCTTCACTCCAGAACCTTCAGAATGCATTCCTTTTCAAATGTTTTTATTATTATTATTATTATGAAAGTATCTTATTATCTAATAATTAATCAAAACTAAATGATCAACTAGCATTGGTAATGTAAACTAACCAGTAAATTGGCAGGTAAAATTTCCATAATATAATTATAATGTACTATGAAATAATATAATAACTACGAAATTTTGATTAAAATTTAGATTAATGTAATAAATAGCTTGGTAAACTTATTATAAAAATATATATTATTTTATATTACTAAATATTTTATTAATAAATAAATATAATTATTTGCTATACTAAATTTAATAAATGAATTTCCTCATATTTAGTATTCTGGGCGTAATAACCTAAATTTAAGCAGACAGGAACATTTAAGAGTTTTGAAAAAAACTTAATACAGTATCCTATATGCTTAAATACTCCTAAGTGTATTGAGTCCTTCTGATATGTTAAAAGGCCATCATAGATTTTTTGTTTGAAAAATATAAACAATCACAAATAGAGAGTTTTTAACCATAGAGATTATCAGTAGATTTTTTTTGTTGGGGTTTGGTCAAAGTAGATCTAAAATTTTTTTTTTTAATTTTTTTAATTATCTGCCAATGTTTTAGCTTACATAGCAAGCCATCTTCGCCCCGAAGGTAAGAAGGGAGGTCTTTAGTCATTAAGATGGGATCCAGGTGGCACAACGTTTCCTCTCACCTTCATGATAGCCCTGAAGATGGCTTAAAAAATACACTGGAGATAAATAAAATAAATACACATTTTTTAAATTGTATTTTTTGGATCTACCTTGACCAAACCCCAACAAATAACCATCTACTAAAAAACAACCACAGTTTGGGGAACTAGATTATTGATTTTAAATCACTTAAAGTATGTGAAAAAATATTCTCCATAATTTATAAAAAATGGAAGCCTACACAGCTACATCACAAGATATAAAATAAAATGAGAACAACACCACAATACAGCTTATTATGGAAGGGATATGTATTGACACGGCCTTCTACAACTCATTGCCATTGAAATCCAAGCTATTGAAGGGTGATGGAAAGTTTAAAAGTAAATCTAATAAGTTGCTGACCATAACAACAATCTATTTTTTTCTTGATTACTTAAAATTTAATATATGAAACTTTATATTAATTTTGTTTTGTTAGAATTTTAATTTCTTTTTAGTGATAAGTTCATTGTAATATGTGTAAGTCAGCATTAATTTAATACATAGGTATTCTTTTTGGACTATGGAAATAAATTAATAATATAGTTATAATGAGTTAGAGTGGAAATCACTGTATACATTTTGAGTAAATTAAATAGATAACTGTATTTTAATTCTTTAAGACAATTTGTAGTTATTCATAGTGAAATGTAATATTCATGTGTTATTTTAAAGTTATTAAAAACTGGATGGGATGAATAAAGATCTATTCTATTCTATAATTTAAAACTCACCATCACTAAAGGTATGTAATGAGTGAAAGCTACTGTGGCCAACAGGACAAGACAAGAGATCTCTTACTTCGGTTTGGGCAGCAATATTTTCAGAAATATTTTCAGCAATATTTTCAGCAATATTTTCAGAAATATATTCTCTCTTGCGTTTCTTTTTTTGTTTTTTCTTCAATTCACCATCTGTATTGTTCACTTCAGAATTGACTGAAAAAAAAAATTACATTATAAAAATGATTTTAATTGCAGTGATAATACTTCTTAATCACAACACAATTTCATTTAAAAATGACTCATATGATATATCTCTTATTGCATCTTGAATCATGAATTTTAGTGTGTGTATATGCCTAAGTATGGATACATGCACTTGTATACCCTATAAAGCAGAATTTTTGTAAATTTTCTAAACAAAAATACATCTAAGCAATTTAATTTTTTTTATTTCTTAAAAATATTTTGCACTGAACATGTTTATATAGAATGTCGTAAAAGATTTGCTTCAGAGAAAAATAAATTATACTACATAGAAAATTAGATTTAGTGTAATTTTCTATGTAGTATAATTTATTATACTACATAGAAAAGTGTAATGTTTTCAAAATAATAAATAAAGTTGCTTAATTAAATCTTAATTTTTCTAGTCATAACTGTCTTCTTTCAAATTAATGATATATATGCAGGCTTAATTACTTAATGAAACTAATAGATTAATAATTAATTAACAATGGCATCACTAACCTATATTTTATTCTAATGAAACTAATCTACATTCTAAAAATTAAGAGTCAGAAGTACTAGGAGACTTGCAGTTTTGGCCACTAGATGTGGTTTTGGTCTATACCAACTGACACAGGCTGTTGAATGCAGCCTAAAACATGTGATGGGGACAGTCTAAAATTATGGACATTAACAGGACTTGATTTGGTTTCTGCTGTATCTAGAATTCTTTCCTTTGAATAATTTTCATCATTCTTCAGGTATTTCTTATTATTTTTACTTGATTCATAGATTTTCTTCTTCTTTTTCCTTGAAAGAAAAAAAAGAACAGTCTTCCTTGAAATTGTCGTCTGGGACAGAAAATAAAAAGATTAATCTTAATGGGTATTAAGATTTACAAATTATTTATATAAAATAAATAGTTCCTCTATCTTAAGTTATTAATGATCATAAATAATAATATATAGTGACTATTTGATGTACAATTCTTTGAATTTCATTCAGCCATCATAGTGTGATAAAAGCAGCTTACTGACGCTTTACAATCAAAATAATAAAAGAGATTCTGAAGATATGAGGTTCTACAGTAGAATGATGTTCATTTTCAAATAATAAGTAAATAAAAAAAATATAAAAAAAAGTCTAAATATCACTGAATGACTGTCACTGTGGTGCACTAACAGAAATAATGTCAGGTCAAGGTAGGTAATTCCAATCCAGGCTTTTCTTTGAGGTCTGTAAGCTACAGGAAATTCATAAAAATTAACTTCCCCATGCATTAACAGATGGCCAAGTTGGGCAGATACTCAATACTGTTTTTTGAATGACAGCCACAGAAACTGGGATAAATGATTTCCATACAAGCAGTTCAGCTATTGATATAGTATATACAGCTCAACAAAATTCACACCATACTTAGTTCTGTTAGAACGTCGGACTTTCAGATTATGAACTATGATGAAAAGTGGGTTTACTAGTAAAACTCAAATACCAGTAAGGCTAGATCGTAGTCAAACTGTTTTTTTTTTTTTTGTTTTTTTGCAGCTGCAAGGGAACAATTTGAAAATAAAATCTATGCTTTGTAGTTTTTTTTAAATTTTGAAAGTGTTTTCATCAAGAATTTTTTCCAGATGTTTGCTCAATGAATTCTGAAACCTACTGCAAACAACTAGAAAGATTGTATGAGAAGTTGTTCGAGCATTACCCTTCTTTGAAGGAGTTTGGTTCGATCAAGAATTATCTTAGCATTAGCTCATCCACATATTTCCCGTCAAGCGAAAGGAAAGTTTAAAGAACTTCATAGATTTGAACTTCTGCCTCAACCACCATATAGTCCAGACCTCTCACCATCAGATTAATACTTGGTTCAATCGATAGCCCATTTTCTTCAAGGGAAAAGAAATCATAATTTTGAGGAAACTGAAATTGCAGTCAAAGAGTTCTTGACAGACTCCCCACAGAATGGTATTAATTGGTGGCAATTGGCTAATGATGGTAGATAACAATGGACTATACTTTGTTAATTAATTGTATTTTTTATTAAAGATATAAGAATACAAATACTTGGTTGAAAAACAAACTTTTTTTTTTTTTATACGCCCATTTATTTTCTGAATTCTACATCTTTTCTTCCAAATCCCAGTAAAAGCTATACACTAAAAGTGCTTATGTAACAAAGTTGAGGCTTCAAAAAATAAATTTATCCAAACTTACAGTGTAAATTTTAGATTCAAATAAATTTATATAAATACTAACCATTTTGTTCATTGTTGGCGTATTCTCCTGCAAAATAATCTTCACGAGTATTGACCCTGAAAAAGTAAAATAAGTATCAATAAAAAAAAAGTTTTCCCTTGAAATTTGGATGGGCATTGACTCGGAAGCAAGAGTTGATGGTTGGATAACCAGCATTATTTATAATATTCCTGGTCCACTTATTTAAAAGTTTAGCTAGAGACAGGCCAGTACAGAACTAAGAGCAGCAAATCCAAAATAGATTGGAACCAAATGAGATTTATTTAATAGGAAAATTTGTTACTTGTATATGTTTATTATTACTATGGGAATCAGCCCATTAAATGTTGCAGGACTAGTCAAATAATGAAAAGAAGTTAGCATGTACAGAGAGATTAATGTGTAGATAGAGCTCAAGGAACGGATTATATTAAGGAGGATATTGGGACCATATGAGGAGATAATGGTTTCAGCAGCATGAAGCACAACAATTAACTCGATGACTATCAAGAAGACATAATCACATTTACAGGAAGAGGTGATTAGCTTTATATGGACATATGGTCTACATGAGTTCTTACAGACTTATAAGCAAGATCTTTACCACGAGAGGCAGAGGAAAAGCATTCAGAAGTAAATTGATCATCACAGTGAAGTCCAACTTGGAGCAATGGGATTTTATTAAAAATCATACAGGACCACTAATTATTTAGACAGTTGACAATATAAGGTGTCTTTCCAGAGTCACACATGGGCAGAAAGAATACAGACACCAGAATACAGGCCCATCGACCCCAATACTAAATTGCATATTGAATACTATAATTGGGTTTATTCTCCTATTTTAAATGAATAATTACAAAAATTAAAATTATTTCACAGGAGTAGCCAAAGCTAAAAATATTTTCTATGTTTCATTAAAGAAGGATATTAATAAAAGTAACCGCAAGATAGAGAAATAAAAATAAAAGACAAAGTTTCTAATAATGTAAAGAGTAGAAAATGTAGACATGTTTAATTCATCTATACATCTCCAGGTCAACATAGGTTGGTTTTTCATCATCCTCCTTTGAACTATCAGAAATACCTTCTGACCAACAGAAATAAACTCAAATTTTATATCCTTCCTAATCTGAAATTTATCATTTTAGGGATCTTTTTTAACGAACTCAGCCATCTCAATTACTCAATTCGCAAGAATGAGGAGTTGTGATTGCTCCCCACTGATTGTTTTATTTATTCCTGCCATTTAGTATATAAAAAGCGCTTGAGGCATCACAATTTACATTCGAATATTTAAAAATAAAACCGAACTATATGCTGATCAATTTCCTTTTTTAAAAAAGGGAGTCCAATATGACTAATTTACAAAAAGCCACACACTTACTCTACTATATCACCTGGACTGAGAACGTCTATTAATTCGAAAGGAGGTAAAAACTCTCCAGAGCGGAATAAAAGCAGATCTTCTGTAATGTCAAAAGATTTACTTATATGTTGACATAGTGCTCTTATGCAGTCAATATTCTTCCTGACCATTATTGTACATTCTCGTGGATAATTAAAATGAACACATTTCACCCTTAAACTTATTCTGAAACCTTTATCACATTGAAAACCATTTGTAGAGGACATTTCGACAGAGACCGGCAAACTTGTAAGTATAAAGGTCGCCAAAGAGCTATTTAAGGTTGACAGAGCTGTCCCATAGAGAATAGAAGAAACATGAAGAGGACTTACTGAATAATTGGAGTAGGGGCATGACCTCTGCAGTTTCTCTTCAAGATGATTTACTCATCTATTCCCCAATAATAATCCGCGTCTGGATCCTTAATAGTTAAAATTGAAAAGAAATTGAGCTGTTGATATAATTTTTAAATTAAATAAAACTTTATAAGTAATTACTTTCTACATGTTTTTGTATCTAGAATTGAGCTAGTTAATATTCACAATATAAGTTAATTTTAAAAACAAACAAACAAAAAAAAATAACTAAATAAAAAAAGTATCTTGTCAGAGAGAGTGAGTGATCAGTAGATAAGGTTTATGGCAACATTTATTTTTTGATGATGAGGGTGAGATGAGTTAATGTAGAGGTCGTCTCCTTCACTTTAACTCATCTCACCCTCATCTCTCAGAAAAATTTTCCCCAACCTTAAGGTTGCTTTTTCCACAAACAACAAACTAAATTCCATTTGCACCATCCTTTAAGACCCCATCCCCCTTCCTAACAGAACCAATATTGTTTATAAAATTTATGCCATGGTTTTTACATTGGACAAACTAAAAACCCTATTTCCAGTAGAATTAATAATCATAAAAATGACATAAAGAAAAAATTATAAAACTCACAAAACATGTTTTTCATGAAAAACACACATTTGACTTCGAGAACATTACCATTCTTTCCACTGAACACTATGAATACAAACGCCTTTTATCTTTAAACATTAACTTACAACACAATCCAGTTAATGACAGAAGTCACATAGACAAATTTCTTCAACTTATTCAAACATTTTCAACATTCTAAAAAACCATTTGCTCTCTTTTAAAATAAATCTGTCAAACATTTTTCCAAGTTTCAAAAATTACTTATCCCCAATAATACTCTTCCTTTCATCTATGTCCTTTTATTGCTGCTTTTGAAACACGCCGCTCTCCCATTTTACCAACCGCCTCTTAAATTCCTCAGTAAATTCCTTAAAAAAATGACTAGCAGAAATTATGTGTGGTGAATGTTGAGAGCGACACTGTGGTAGATTGGAGACAATGTGAAGGATCAGAAGGAATCAGATGACCTTCACTGGAATCAGAAGCGCGGTGCTGTCCTTCAGCTGGACCTTGCTAGCAGCACAGGAGTAAGAGAGATTCTCCTGGACGTACCTTACTGGAGCACTTGTGTAGGGCTGGTGCTGGATTGACGATCCTCGCTGGGGCTGGGTCGGACGTCCTTGATGACTTTGAGCCGAGGGTCCTCGCTGGCGTTGGGCCGAGGGAATTCGTTGAAGGCTCACGTAGCGTGTGTTTCCTCAGCTGCTGATGTGCATCGCTGCCTTCATAATTAGCAGGGTGACTCTTGGAGCAGAGAGCACAGGTGGCTAGAGTGTCCGTGGTCTTGGTACAAGTGGTACTTGGCTTTTGTATCTTTTAGGTATTTAATTATAGCGCGGTGGGAATCAGGAGTGTTAGAATTTATTTTAATGTTGGACAGTCTAATTACACACTTATAGTTTTGCCTGCTAACTATTTGGTCAAGCTGTGTGCACATTAGATGAAAATTTTTAATGCCTTTGACGAAGATTGGTGGGGGCTTAGGAATTTTAGGGTTGGTCGTCGTTTCCATTACGTTTTCCTCTGTGGGGAGAGCGCTGAAAGGGTTTGGCGTGAAGAACGGCGATTCAGTGAAGGCCGTGCATTATTATTATGTGTCGTGTCATTGAGGCCTGCGAGATTTGTCGCCGACATAGTTATGTTGTCGCCTGTCCGTGATGAGAGTGTGCTGGTGGTCGAGCCCTGATGACTCTGGCTAGTAGCGGGTCGCTGACGTCTGGTTGGTGGAGAGCTCATAGGTGAAGGCTTCCCTCCAGCTGAGCGAGTCCTCTTGTTACGGCATATACCATGATTTGATGATAGAAACTGCCGTGCATATGAATAAGGGAGGGAGAGAGAGGGAGAAGAAAAAAAAAAGTCTGGTGGTGGCTAGATTCGAACTCGCACCTGCAGGTGGCGAGCCGGGGCTATCTTACCCAGCCACGGAGGCTGTCTGACGTCAGGACACTTTCTCCCGTACTACTCTCAGTTAGGGCTAGCAGTAGGACAGAACGTGTCGTTCCCCCTCCACTGATAACAATTGAACTGTTCACTGACTAGAGCACTAATTTATACGATATTATTCATATGTTGGTCCAGAGTTCTTCACTAAACTTAGTAAAACTGTCAATTAAACGTGACCCTGAAGTCATTTTAATCTATTTTAGTAAGTCTTAAGCATATTAATATCTTTAAAAACTAACAAAATGATTCTTCAGTATAATATTAATGGTATAGTTCATCATAGAAATGAATTGGAAAGCCTTATTCGTGACACTAATAGCAATATAGTCTGTATACAAGAGACAAGACTAAAGCCGGAAAATAAATTTAATATTAAAAATTTTAACAATTATAGAAGAGATTTTAATGATGGTCAAATCGCGTGCGGTGGAGTGTGTATTTTAATTAAAAAATATATAGCTTCAACACAAATAAATGTTTTGAGTGAGTTGCNCAAAAAATATTTTTTTGTTGTGCAGTGTAATATAACAATAATAATATGAATTATAAATATTTGAAAAAATATCAATCTTGCATAACATTAAATTCTACAACGATGATAGACAATGGCGTTTGAGGCAATAATGACCCTCAAAGGTTGTCATGCCTTTAACTAAGGAAAATATAAAAAAAACTTGACCTTGCTATGTTTAATGGATATTTGTTCACTATTGCACTAATAAAATAGTCAGTAATGAGGAGCATACAATGAAACTGCTTACGCAATGGCTGACTAGCGCTGAATTGATATCATTTCTAAGACAGTTTTTAAAAATAACTTTATTTTTAGGGGGTTCTCAAGAACTGTGCAATAAAAGTTGTTTCACTAATACACACAATTATTTAAGTAGTTAGGGTTTGGAAAATACTTCTCGCGGTCAATCTGGTTGATCGGATTTCCGTTTCGTAGGCAATCGGTTTTGGAAGCAACTGAACAAACGGATATTAACAAGCTCAGGGACGAAGATTATCGCATCCCTAAAGTGAAAGGTACAGGCCGTGGGGCAAGGTAGATCTTGCGAAAGAGAATACAATCTTCTAGCTGTATTTGAAAAACACACCGAGAGTATAGCAATTCTGGAAACACGAGGAGTCTATTGATTGTTTCTCTTGAAGAAAATTGGATTATAGCACGTAAAATCAAAATGTCCACGATGACATTAATTCTTGACAACTCCAAGATTTCTTGTACCTTCTTTGATATTGAAGACTTTTTCAGTTAGTAGTTACTTGCGGGAAATCATTATCTCTCTTATTTTCCTTTAAAGTTATCAAGGATAAATCTACTATTTATGAATTCAGGTTAATTTTTTGGTTTAAAAACTTTAAATAAATGGTAAAAGCAGGAATGCATAAAGATTTTTCTAGGCAATATAAATAATATAAATGATTAGATCTCTCTCTTGCCATAGGTTACAACAGGTAACTAATTACCTCTACTTTAGAGAAATTGACATTTGAATAGTGAAAATAAGTAGTGAGGGAATAAGTAAAATCCTGCAAGCCAGCACACCTTATACTTAATTAAATATACTTTTTATTCAAACGAAATATTATAATGCTTCACTCTTACTTCTTGTGGGCCTTCGATTTGTTAAGCTTCCATTTTATTTGTAGTTTTCACTTTTTCATGTACATTTAGTCTGAAGGAGCTTAAAGTACAGATAATCACGCGCTTTCTACTTCAGATTTATAAAATTTATGCGGTATTTAGCTTCATTTTTTACCAAAAAAAAATTTAAAACCTGATTCCAATACCATTGAAGGACGAATAAAAAATATAATTGAAACCAATAAAATGTATGAAGTGAGACAATTTTTCTGTACTTTATGTAGCTTCTCTAAAATATTCTCCTTGCTTATACATCTTTGCTTTACCTCTTCAACACTAAAAATTTGAACTTTGTTTGACATACCAGATATTCACTGTTAGATGTTCCTTTTGAGTTTTATTTCTTATGTTCAAGTTAAGAAATAATAATGAATCCCGAACAAATCGACCAGGTAGCGAAATCTTAGGTTGTCACTATGTAGCTCATAATTATTAATGGCTGGGCTTTTTAATTGATTATCGTGTTTCAGACATTTCAGTTGCCGACTCAAAATATAATTATCATTCATCCTGGATCGCTTTACGTCAAAATAGGCAGAGCATCTGATTTAAATCCTTGTGTTGAGCTTCATGCAATTGCAAGAAGAAGATTTCCTAGCGGTTTAACCCATAGAGACCCAATTTTACCCCCTTTGGTTTCACAAGTAAGTCTTGTCTTTATTTATGCTGTAAGCTTTCTATTTATCCATTTCTCATATTCTTTATTTTTTAAATTGACAGTTGAGGGATGTGGAGGCTGAAATGGATTCCTGTCGTCTCCAAGTTTCTCATTCTTTAGGCTCCTACATGATGTCTTATGGACAAAGAAGGTACTTTGATTAGATATTTTACTCATTGGTTCAGCTCTTTAAAAATATTAGTTCGTTACAATGCAATTACTCTAAAGGTGTAAAGATGGGATTCTGGTTAATGGGCCTTTAATTTTTGCTATAAAGCATTCATTAAATACATAATAGTTCTATTTAATCTCAGATATTTTTTTAAATATGTCTTATTTTTTACTCTTTGATTGATTTGCTTGGACAGTCTAGCCTTTGCCATAATTGAATGAAGGGGCCTTGGTTTATCCATTGATGTGTTCATGTTGGTCACAAATAAATAAGCTGCATTTCTTATTCCTAATCATCTACCCTCTCCCTTCTTACTTTTTTTTTTCTTTTTTTTTTTTTAAGGGGTCTGAGCTCACCCCCACAGACAGATTAGAGAAAATATGTGTTATTATCAAAAGTTTGAGGTAGAGTAACTGATCATCATCTTAAATAAACTTAATAATTACAATTGGAGGAGATTGTTTTTGGATTGTAATGGTGCTAAAGATTTGCCAAATTTAATTATTAATCTCTACTATTAGTATGGCTTAAGGTGTCAAAATAATTTAATTTTCTCTTTATGCTCTTTACTTTAACAATTTAGTAAAAATAGCATGTTCAAGAGATATTTAATAAAGTAACTCAGATATTCTAGTGACTTTCTTTTTACTGATCAAAGGCCAATCAGCTCTTTAGCGAGTTTCTTCTCTTCTACTTATATTTATTCAAGCTTTATTTTCAGGAGTGAAACTATTTGAAGTGCTTGCTGATTAATTTACATATATTTTATTTTGATACTTAGCTTTTGACTTTTTTTCTTTTTTTTTTTTTTTGCATATTTTTATTATTTAAAAAAAATTAAGTGCCAAATAAACTAAAAAAGATTAATATTATTGAGTTCCATGATATATATTATGCTAAAAGGCGAGATCAGGGAAAATTTGGTCTACAAGTACACATTCACGAACTTTTCAGAAATTAAATTGATTAACTCCTTTTTTTACTTTTTATGATTTTATACATTTCTGATGACTAATATTAACTTAATTTTTAAATAGCTTAATGTTATTCATTTCTTTCCTACGAGCAACTCTAGTATTAATAATAATTTTTTTAATTATGTTACCGTGAGAGCACAGTGTATTGTTTACACCTATATGATTCATTGCTAATAGCAAGACATCACTAACACTTTAATTTACCTTGGCTCTGTAAAAAAAAGTAGTTCAACAAAAGTAATTGTTTTATAGTGCTAGCTGGGCTGATCAGACAGGTTAATCTTTCTTGAATGGGCTAAGCTTTAATTAAATTCATTGCTCTCCTAATTTAGCTCAAATGAATTATGGACATTTCCAATGGAATACAATATTTTGTAAATGTATTCTTATGAGCTGCACAGACTAATAACACTAAGGTTTAACTCTCAGTGGCCCAATGATTGGTAAGTAAGTTTTCCATATTTTATTACAACCACAGGGGATTCAAACAAAGAAAACCCAAAAGCCTTTCAAAAAAATGTTTTTATTTTTTCTAGGTGGATAAAATAAAAGATTAGAACCTCCATTGTTGTATTTCACACACCTGATATGATATGATCATTCAGCAACATTGGGCAATAAGTTACATTAAAAAATATAGCCAAGGTTTTTTTTTGTTTACTGCTTCTATTCTCCTAAACTACTCTGCTTCCGGGATTTCATTTCAAAAGGACCTACTTGGTAAAATAGTGTAAGTTCGGTGGTCTAAAATTGTGGACTCAACTCTGAATATTTATTTATGATAGCTAAGTAAGGAGTTACTGAGCAAAAAATTGTCCTAAGTGTTATTTAATTTTTTCTGTTTAATAATTTAATAAATACCTCATCAATCATTGGTCTTATATAATTTGATTAAATACAAGGGTTCATATTTACTCAAGTACCATACAGAAATATTCACAGTACATAGCTTTATGCAGTACATAGTAAAAGCTAATACTGTGAATATTAAAAATGTATTTACCATTTCATCTTCCGGGTTGGACCGAGTCAAATTGTTCAAACTGTCCAAGCAAATCAATCAAAGAGTAAAAAATAAGACATATATAAAAAAACATCTGACGACCGACGAAGCCTACGTGAACAAATATTAAAAATGTTAAACTTTAATATAAAGTTTAACATTATCCAGTTTTCCCTCGAGAAAATATAGCTATTCACATTGGGACCGTTACACATCTTTGGATAAGACTCTAAAAAAATTTGCAAAATTATGCAATTTTTTTCAAGCTCTTGTATCCACAATTTTAAAAATAAACCAAATTTGGTACTTGGACTTCTTTTAAAAACAACTCAATGAGTTGAGAAAGATGATGAGACAGATGGGACTTGGTTAAAAAAAGAATAATCATAGGTAACTTTATAACGTAATTTTCTAATATTTGTATTCTTAAAAAACTAATCAAGGTAGTGGTTTAAAAGTGTAGCATTGGGATAAGCACCCCCTTTTTGAAATATAGAAACCAAATTTAGTGTTTAAACTTCTTTTTACACTTAAACAATACCCTTGCTATTACCAATGAAAAAGTAATTTTCAGAGATTAATGATTTTTAAGTTTTTTTTGCTTATGGAATATAAAAAGGAAGACATTACAAATTTAATCATGCTTACATAAATACAGTTTAGAAAAAAGCATAAATTAAAATTGGTTGGTGGGTGGATTTTTAATATGTATGGTTATTTAAATGACTATCATTTTTATTTTATGAAATTGAATTTTATCATGCATTTTTGGTTTAAAAAAAAGTATCCTTGGTCTAAAGGATTTTAATAAATACTGAAGGAATATAGCTATTAAAGTTGTTCTCATGACTCGTCTTTTGAATATTTATATATATATATATATTTATAAAGTATCTTTTACTTGTGATTTTTAAATGAATCTTTCTTCTTGTAGGTATGTAACTCCACCTCAACAAATTTCTGCTTTTAACAAAAGAGTTGTTCCTGAAGTACTGTCTGAGAGTGGTAGTTCATGGATTNGGTAAATATATTTATAAAGTATCTTTTACTTGTGATTTTTAAATGAATCTTTCTTCTTGTAGGTATGTAACTCCACCTCAACAAATTTCTGCTTTTAACAAAAGAGTTGTTCCTGAAGTACTGTCTGAGAGTGGTAGTTCATGGATTAAATTAGAAAATACTGTGAATGAAGTTTATGGAGATAATGTAAGTCCAAGGCCATTCTCATTCTATTATTACTGTCCCAATTCATTTACAGGTTTTGCTTAACACTTGGTTATAGCATATGACTCAGGAATATAGGAATATATTCAGGCTTTTGATGCTTGAAGGCTCTTACACTCACTGCCTTTACAGAATTTGTAGCAATGGAGAGACTTAATTCGGATGGGGGTATATAAATAGGTGATAAGATGGCTCCCTCATCAGGCTTTCAAGGTTTTATTAATGAATTAATACTTAATAAAATTCCTTATTCCAGTTTTTATTTCAATCTAATTATTGCTAGGTAGTTAATTCAAGATCTAACCTAATGATTATTATAATGTCATTAATTTGTATAACATAAAGCCTATGTAGGTCTCTCCTGTTGTGAGCAGTGGCCTTCTTCAATAAGGCTTATCAAGAAAGAACTATCGTACAGTAACCACCCTATTTTAGTCATAGTGTGACATTTGGAATCTATTAAAGGAAGTTATCACTCCCTCTTAAATGGCTAATTTAACCAATAAAAATAAAATATTTATTTACTAAAGATTTAAATGGTATTTCAGTTCATGATACTTAATATTAATGATACTAAGTTCTCCCACTCATGAAGTGGCCCTCTCTCACTCTCTCTCTCTCTCTCTCTTTTTTTTTTTCTACCTACTAGAAATACCTAATAAAATGACTAGTATTTATTAGTGAGGTATAGACTTGCTTCTATCTTTCTCTCGATGCTCTAAAAGCTATATTTATTAGATTTTCACAATGAATAATTTTTATTACAACAACGTTAGCTTCATTACAATAACAAAAAGAATGGTTGACTTTTTATGAGAAAAATTTGGCCAGTAGGGTGGATAGAAAGTAGGGATGTGCTGGGTCTGTTATGAGAAAATTTTAACTTTTCTATTGGGTGCAATTCTTAGTTCATCACAATGAAATTCAACTCTCTTTTGTTTTATGATATAAACCATAGATTTCAGGAAAATTGAACTTTAGGATTGGAGAGATAGTAGTGGTGTAGCCAGTGATCAGTATACACCTGTATATAGCGCTCCGTCTTTCCAACTATAATATACGAGTTGTGGGAAGAACTGAGATCTCAAACTCTACATACATTTGTAGTGAAGTGTCAGTGACATGTGAGTGCAGTTTCAGCTCGAATCGTCGCGAGAATCACATCTAAACAGTGAGTAAAGTAAACTATTTTTGTAGCCATTATCCTTAGCACTGGGGTCGACAGGGGAAGACCTGTCCGGCCCCCACCTCGCCGCGCTAAGCTCTCATAGCCTCCCTTATCTCTCTGCCTGTAGAGTAGGAGCCTCCGTTCCAGACTCTTAACCAACGTTACAGGTTCAAGACCAGGCCACTCTACTTTTTTATTTTTTATTTTTTCCTTTCTCTTGTATAAATTAATGATTATTAATGGTGGGAGGCAATCATTATCATCAGGTAATTGCTAGTAGAGGGCGAAAAGGGAAGCGTCGTGGTGCACCCATGACCCCTCCTAAAGACAAGAGGCGGCATTCCGCCAGTAGCACACCATTACAGGAAAGAGATCAATCACAGCCACGACCCAGCACCTCTCATGGAGTGACCATCACACCCCCCGCCAACGAAATGACAGACAGGAATGAAAACCTTTCACCCTTTACTACAGTGAACCCTTTTCAGCCTCTTCAAAACATTACTGGAGAGGAGATGGAAACCGCCACCCAACGTATAACCTGACCACCTCCCATTTTTGTCAGAAACGTACACAATTTTCGTTTAATGTGCATTTAACTCGATGAACGAGTCGGCCGCGGGAGATATACTTGTGTCAATCGTCAGCATGACACCAAAATAATGCCAGATAGCCCAGACACCTACAGAGGTATAGTGAGCTATCTGAAAGAGACAAACACCCAGCATCACACATACCAACTAAAGGAAGAGCGTGCAGTCAGGGTCGTCATCCGTCACCTCCACCACTCAACCTCTCCTGATTATATCAAAGAGGAGCTCACTGAACTTGGCTTCCAGGTCAGAAATGCCATTAATATAACATCAAGCAGATCTGGTAATGACGTACGTTCATACAAAGTCTCCGTTGCCCTTGTTCTTTGTAGATCTCGAGCCCACAAGAAATATAGACAAGATTTACAATGTAACCTCACTTTGCCATTGCAGAATACGAGTGGAGAAGCCCCTCCCTCGAAGAGACATAGTTCAGTGCCACAAATGCCAGGAATATGGTCACACTAAAAGATACTGTGAGTATGGTGCCCGATGTGTCAAATGTGGAGGGACACATCTGACAGGGGACTGTCAGAAATCTCGCAGTACACCTGCTGTTTGCTCCCTTTGCCAAAAAAACCACCCCGCCAATTATAAAGGCTGCCAGATCTACAAAGATTTGAAGCAGCGGATACAGCCCACCAGACAGCAGGACTCAGCACCTGTAGCTTGAATAGCCCCACCACCCCCAACCAGAAAAGTTGAATCCGGTTACTCCTATGCAAAGGCGACCTACCAGCCCAAACAAGAAGAACCTCTTCCTCAATGCCAGCCTCCCAGGGGAGAGTGACCTGCCATCTCTCATGTTCCTCCTCCGTTAATATCTAATGACATCAAATCCATACTCCACTCATTTTTCTCGGAATTCCGCACCCTCATCACTCCTCTCCTAAACCTACTGTCAGCGGTAGTCTCTAATATGACTCTCTCGTCTGGCAGTAAATGTACTCCTACTCCTTTAGACCCTTTTCTGTTCTCCTTTGAAATGCTAACGGCATTCAAACACATACAAACGATCTCAAACTAACTCTAGAAGACAAATGTATAGACGTACTCTTACTTACTGAAACACGACTAACAAAAAATAAAAAACTCAACATACCAGGCTATACAACTTACCGAACTGATCACCCAGACGAACGAACTCATGGTGGAACTGCACTCCTTATTCGCACTTCCTATACTCATCATTTAATACCTTCCACTCCTACAGACTCGCTCCAATCCACTTCAGTGTCCATCAATACTTCCACTTCCCCAATTACCTTTTCTGCAGTATATTGCCCTCCTAACAAATCTATCACCTCAGGCCA
>KZ807851.1:277576-289606 GCA_000696205.2 Oncopeltus fasciatus
AAATACATTTATATTAACTAAAATAATAAATAATATCTCATTCTTTAATTTAGATTCTCCAGGCTATACCTGCTTTTTTAAGAAAGTTTAACAGCCCATCCACTGTAGAGGGGTTGTTCCCAAGGCACTCCGCCATATTTCTTCCAATGCCTTCCCTAGTGAAGTAATTCTGATAAACTGGGCAAACCTCTATGATGTTCATATATTTATATGATTTTGAACGGCCAAATTTGTAGCTCCTCCGGTGTATGATTATTGAAGTTCTATCAATGATCGGTGAAGATCATCCCTAAAAAATCGCGTCAAGGGATGAAGGCAACAGCTAGCTTGCTTGATTTCTAGGCGGGAAATTCGCTGAAGCAATCAGCTGAGGAAATAAGCGGTGGAAAGTACTGAATGACTGAGGCACTTGTATTTCTGCGCTGGGCGGCACCCCGGACGGGGGGTGTAAGGTCGGCTTGGTCGCCCTGGTAACCACCATTAAAGCAGGCTGGCTCTCTGAAAGCCTTGCTATCCGCACTTTATGCACACACATACACAGACCCGCCGCTACTTTTAATACACCGATTTGCATTGTCGGCGCCATTTTTGTTGTCATCCTCTCTGCTCTCTCTCTCTCTCTCTCTCTCTCTCTCTAAATGCCTAACTTAAAATTTGGTTCATTAGTGGACTAAGGCAGATTAATGAGAGTGTTAACCTGCTACCTCAAGGGCAATTAAAATGCTTTCTCAATAAAATTGTGCCTTTCACTCAGAGAGGGCATATTATCCAGATGCATATTTTGAATGAATGAATGGTGTTTTTATTAATAAATTATAACCCTTTTTCTTTCCATATAAAACATAAAACAACTACACTGGACAAGAGTCAGTCCATAGGAGTGCTATATTTATAAGCAAAATTAATATCAATAATAATTGTAATAAACTAAATAAGGCATGAGTTTTTATTTACTTTTTTACTTGGTTGACCACAATCTTTCTTTTATTTTTTTGTTTGTAAAAGAAAGATTGTGGTCAATCAAGTAACATCATCAAGTAAAAAAGTTTCTAAAAAGATAAAAATATCAATTTTTAAAAATAAATGTAATGAAAGAAACTTCTTTGATTTTTTACTTTAATCCACACCCATTATATGAGATTATAGAAAGGACATTACTACCTGGATTTGTTCTTACTTTTTTTAGAGACTTCCACGTGACACCTTCACTTTAGAGGTTTGTTTTTGTTTCTCTTATAACACTTTAACAGTTTTGCTGAATTTGTAGTTCAGGGACTCAGTAAGGGTCTTCACACCATCTTTTTTACCTGTGACTAGCCCAGCATCTTGATACCAGCATACCTAATTCCGTTGAAATACAGGTGATCATACACTAGCTGTGTTCTAATATTACTAGAGACTTTTAGAACTTCTTGCTTAATTTCCATTAAGTTAAATCTTTTATCTCTAATCTTTTATGCTACCTCGAGGGCAATTAAAATGCTTTTTTTCAATAACAATTAAAAATTGTACCTTTCACTCGGAGTTGGCATCTTATCTAAAACAGAGCATATTTTTTTGTGCAACTTCAGCTGCTTTGAAACTGAGTTTATACTCTTAAAACAAATTTGACCTAATTGAGGTTTCCACCAGAATCCTAATTTACGACTGGTCAGTTCAAATGGTTAAAGAGAATAGTAAGTAGGGATGTGCTGTTTCTGTTATGAGAAAATTTTAACTTTTCTATTGGGTGCAATTCTTAGTTCATCGCAATGAAATTCAACTCATTAAATTGAATTACTACTAATTCAAGGTATTAAAATTAATCCCTATTATCATCAAGGATTAATCTTTGTTTGCATGGTTAAAGTCCAGTTTTGTATTCATTGAACAAGGCTGTAAAATAAAAATAACAATCATAAACTATAAAAATGACAGGGCTTTTTGAATGAACTACTATTAAAGAAGAAAATATTTGAAAACTGCAGCAACCAGTATCTTGACTTAAGAAATTTCTAGGAAGCAATAACTCCTTAATTTATGTCCAACAAGCAAATTTTAAAATAAATATCATAGTTTTGGAACTTGCACATTTGAGCACTAGACCTAAAATGGAAAACAACTATTTAGTACACTTCATTTGACAATATTGTCAAATCAGACTGGTTGGATTTCATTTTGCAGGGTACTATTTTTCCCAAGTGTATTTATACTTAATAGTTATAGAAAAAAAATATATATACTTAATAAAGGACACTTATTCTCTGAATATATCAATTAGTGTATTTATAATATAATATGATATATATAAGATATAATATTGGAATATTAGAAAGAAAACCAACACTTTTTGGAATACAACCAGAGAGTCTCTGGCCACCACCATTAAAAATTCTATCATTCTGTCATTCTTAGGAAATTTCTTAGTACATAGTTTGTGTCTTCTTACAATAGCATTTGAGTTTTAAATAATTAATTGAGGTTCTAAATGTCTTGTAAAACCAAAATCTGGCTTTAATAGAAAAATTTCTTTAACTTCTGAAATTACTTACATTTATAAATAAATAGATATTGGATTTTTTATATTTTACATTTTTTTGAGCATATATTATGTTTTATACATTTTATGATTAATGATTTTGTTCCAGTGAACCTAGATTTATGCTTAATGAATTTTTTATATTGAATGAATGAATGAATTTATTTTACAATTTAGAAAAATGCTAGAATAATAACTCTGTTGAACATTTTTTTTTTCAGATACTTAGTTTAGATCCTAAATTAGATTTTAATGTGCATTTCCCAATCAAACGAGGGGATTTAAATAAGCATTCTGGCGTTGGTGGATCTTTAACTGGAGTACTTGCTGATTTGCAAGCTATTTGGTCATGGATTATTAATAACAGGCTTGAAATTCCTCTTGAGGATTTAAAGGTTTTTTCTTTTTCTTTTTTCTTAATAATACAACTTCTCATTAAATTTATAATGTTATGAAGAAGGTTTTTACAAAAACTTTTATCTGCTATGTATTTTGTATAATTTAATTTGTAATATATAAATAGTTCATAAATCTTCAAGTATTAATACTTACTTTATGACTTGCACAATTAAGGGTTAATTTGGACTTTCTCTCTTTCCCTCTCACTCACTCTCTCTCTCACTCCGTCACTTTCATCCACTTTTTCTCTTTTCATTTATTATCCAACATTCTTCTCCACATCTCAGCTTATTATCTTTATATCTTTGTCCCTTTCTCGAAACCCAACCTCACGCAATCTGACTTTGGCACCATTTCCATTTCTTTATCTAAAGTGGAATTCCATTTTTTTTACCTTCATACTTACTTCCATCAAACAATCCATCCTTTTACATTTTGATCAATCCAAAACATAAATTTTATAATATTTCTCTTCTTCTTCTTCGCTCTAGCAGTTTCCTACATTAGCTCTCACTTAACTTTTAGAAGTAAAAATACATTCCCTTCTTCTTCATACTTATTCCTCCAAACATTATTTCTTCTCCTTAACCTTCATGCCACTACAGTAATTTTTCGCTATCCTATAATCCTATTCATCTTTTATCCCAATGAATTTTAATTTTTACAGTCAATGATTTTACCACGTGAGCTAACTTTCTCTTGCTTCCTCAAATCATTCTCCTTGATATATTACCATTCTCGCTCCTTCTTAATTCTATCAATCCTATTTTCCTCAATTCTTCTTTGTCACACCTCTCTCTCGTCACATGTAACCTCTGTATTTTTTTTAAAGGCGGACTTTATACTAAATAAATATGAAAGTCACTTCTATTTATTGTTGATTTCTAGCAAAATGGATATAAACAAATGTACCTCGAAAATGAACATGCAATCTTATCTGCTGAGCTTTGAGTTGGCTCCAAGCGTAGATCCGGAGCACTGGGTTAAGCCCAGTTAAAACAATGCCTTACGATTAGAGGATTGTAACAAGGGGTCTTCCAAACTGTTGTTCTTCGTGATTCTTTCGGCAGTCTGGCAAATAAATGAACTAAGTGTGCTTGGGCTATCTGCCAAGAGATCTTTCAAGAAGAGAGACCTCGTCCAGAACGCGCCTTTAGCCACTGATAATCAAACATCTCCATTTGAGCACGGGAAATTTGTGGGCTGGCTAAAAATAATAACGGGCCGGGCCGGGTCAGCCAGTTAGATATCCTTTCTTATATCAAGCGTTGGCTTCGACTCCAATTGGGTCCAGGACAAGTTTTTGGTTTCAAATTTAGTTAACAATTATTTATCTATTGTCTTAACNTCATTTGAAATATTATACTATTTATTTTTTAAACTTTATTTTACCAATCTTACTATTCCTATTGTCATGTGTGTTTCTTTTATTGATGTTCAAGGAAAAATTGTATTTAACTATGTTTCTTCTGTGGAACACATATTTGTCTAAAACTGTTCAGTTTGTGTAAGAGAAGTGCAATAATGCATGGCTTTATCATCTCAGACTCCTGTACTTGATCTAGCTCTATTTTCTTATCTATTGTAGTTTTCCCATCAATTGTTAGTTTAGTTTACCTTCTTTATGAAAAAAAAAAAAGTTGATTTATTGCCACTGTATCTCTTTGAAGTATTAAATATTTAATTACCACTTTCTTTTTTCAGAACTATCGAGCCGTACTTATTGTTCCTGATATTTATAATAGGCTGCATTTAAAAGAATTTGTCTCCCTTCTTCTTGATATGGGTTTTTCTTCTTGTTTTCTACTACAGGTAATGCATTGTTTATAACATGTTTTGTCATTGTCTTAGAAAAAGGAAACTCTGACCATCTCATGTAGAGACTTCAGATTATTTTAAACGATAGAGTTAATAATCTTACCTTAAGAAAGAAAAAAGCATTAATAAAATTTATTGTTTATAATAAACAATCACATCTCCACATAGGTGAAATGTAATCATAAAAATAAAGTTCTTGAATACTAGACAATATTAAATTTTTTTTTTCCACATTGCAAGGGCATTGTGCTTATCCGGTTAGCAGGAGATCCAGGTGCAAGCTATTTTGGGACAGTTAGATTTTGTATTCTATTACCTTGCATTAATTGATTTAAATTTAAGTGGGATTAAAACCACAAATAAAATTGATATTTATAAATTCAATCTCTTCTTTCATTCTTCGTTTCTACTGCATTCTTGAAGAAACTCAAAGCAAGATGAGCAAAAGCTTGGCTATGAAAAATTACGAAACACAGTCCAATCTGGAAGAGGAAAATATGAATAAATACAAGTAGTTAAAAACTGAAAATTAGGTCTACCGGTCTGAATTCACTAAACTATTGACTGTATACATTTAATTCCTCCTTGAATTTTTCTTATATAATTTGCTTCAAGTTTAACATTATTTTTATTTATGCTCTCATAGAATGTTTCTTCACAATTTCTCCCAGGAAAACTGCTCCATAAATGGGTCAATTACAAGTCGCTTAAGAACTGCTTATATCCTGGTAAAAGAAAGACTCTTATGTCTATCATACCTTCAAACTTCAGCTTCTTAATATATAATAAAAAATGAAATACCTCTATCTGACAATTTTCTTTGCATTAGCTTTATGCAATCCATGTATTATTTAATTGGAGACTTTAAGCTCTTAGAAATTACTTTTTTATATTATTTAATATATGCAAATTGTAGGCCCTTATGAGACACTACCAAATGCCTATTTTCTCCAATGACTTTGCAAAAAAAAGGAATTGTTTCCCTGGTGAGAAGTAGTCTTAGAATACCTTCTAGCCAGATGCCTGAATTTAATTAATGATATGCAATGATATATTTCTCATGTGCAATTTATGAATGCATTATGATTCAGGACCATGTTGCAGCCACTTTTGGCTGTGGTCTAGGCACAGCCTGTGTTGTGGATTGTGGCCATTCAAAGACATCAGTTTCTTGTGTTGAAGATGGGATTTCCCACGCTGCTACCAGAGTTAGACTTCCTTATGGCGGTGAGTTTATGCTTCTGCTTATTTATTTTTCACTAATGTTTTATACACTTTTACCTAAGACATGAAAAAAAGTTCTTTTAATGTAATTGTATATACACTTATAAGATAATCAGAAAATAATTTCATTTTAGAAAATCATCATCATTCTAATATTTTTGTTATAAGTTTACTTCATTTTTCAGGAATACAGTTGCAGAAATTTTGGTGAAACTTATTAATTGATGTATATCCTTTAGTGGATAATTATTGCTTTCTTTAAGATCAGTTATATACTGTAACTGATATAAATCTCTTATTAGCTAAATGACATTCCAAAAGTAAATACTATTTTGTCTGTTTCTTTAATGCAAATAGTATTAAGCATTATGGCTTTCAGATTATGGCTGTTAACTGAATAGGGGTAATCATTATTTTTCTTATAATAATGAGACTGATTATTAAGAAAAGTGATAAGAGGTACAGAGAATAAACTGCTTCAAAACTGACATAATTATTGCTTAATATTATTGGCTCCAAATGCAATTATAGGTATTCATTTATTTCATAATGGATAAATAATTCTATCCTATCAGTTCAAAATTATAATTTGTAAAATATTTATTTAAAATAAAATTGTCTGATATAATTTTTTTACAATAAAAGATAATATTATTTTGTATTTCTATCAGTTTTATTAAATTAATTTCACTAATAATTTTAAATTTGATCATTCCGCCCTTAATATATTTCTTTGTAAATTTGAGGAAATCCAGAGAAATTTAGCTATTGAGATTGTTCTCATGACAGATCTTTTCAACTTTTTAAAATTTTTTTATTTCTATGTTGATGATACTTTATTGTGGAAGTGCTTGGTTTGTCAATCAAGAGATTTTGTAAAAAGAATAGACATAAAAAATAATATTTTGAGCAAGAATGATTACCCAGCAAAATTAATACATAACCATTGCTATTGGAAAGATGAATTAAATTATAGAAACAGAGAGCAGGAATAGGAATATAGGAAAGTCTGTTGTTTGCCTTACATAAAAGGTTTAACTGGGAATTCAAAGAAACGGTTGAAGAAGGAAACACAAGAATAAGGAAAGAAAAGAAGGATTGTCTTAGTATCTTACCAGTATGTACTCATCCTCAGACATTTGTACACTGATATGATGGGCACTATTAAGCTTCATGAAACACAGGAGTAGAGTGCAAATTAAAATGTAAAGAATGTGAAGGTGTATATTATGGGGAGACGAAGCAGTATCTTAAGACTGGGATTAAGGATTAGGCAGCATGTTCTTGATATAAAAAACTAATCAGATGTGAGGGGATTAGCAGAACATGTTTTGGGACTGCACATGAAATAGTCTTTGATAATATAGTGTGGAATAGTGTAAAAAAAAAAAAAGATTCTTAGGGGTTATCCATATCTTAGGAAATGACCGCTCTATTAATTTTAAAAGAGATACGGAACCCATTAATGATGCTTATTATGATATTATTAATGTAAGAAAATCAAAGAAACACAATAAATAGTGGTTCTTAAATGGAGAATAGAAAACATATGAGCTTCCCGAAAAGAAGGTTATTCTATGGATGTCTAATCAAGTTCTTCAGAGTTTAATTAGTTTTGTTATAGTTTTTTGAGATTGTATATTGTTCAGATTAGAAAATTTGTTGGGTTTCGATCCAGATCAATTTTTAAAAAAATACAATTTACAAAAAAGCATATTTTTTGTTATCTGTCGATGTTTCGGCTTCTTAATACAATGTCTTAAGAAAACATGAGAAAAAAAAAAATTATATGATTTACATTTTTATCACATAAACAAACTAACTAAAAGTAATGTAATATGAAATACTTCAGAAAATAATAACTATATGTTATTCGCCACACTGAATGAGAAAGTGATGAACTTTCTACACATATTGTTATTATTTATATTTTCTTCTTCCAGTTTAGACCGTGTCGTTTTATTTTTAACAACCAAGCTACAAGGTTCTGATTACTCCTGCCTTCTGTGTTGGCTGATGATGTGATTCTGAGTGGAGGTACCTGTCTGTGTGAGTAGGTTTTCTGTCTGTGTCTCCTAATGTTTCATCATCTTTCTTTGTTACGAGAACATCCAAGAACTGGATTGAGCCATTTTCTTCTAATTCTATTGTGAATTGAATGTTCTGATGTAGGAAAGTGTCCAGTGTGTTATGTCCATGTGGCCAAATTGTGAAAGTGTCATCCATGTATCTGTACCAATGAGTAGGTTTCAGTAGTACAGATCCGCCACGGGTGGGCTAAGAGAGGAACCCATGCTTGACCCCTGAATCTGCTTGAAATATTTCCCGTTGTAAAGGAAAAATTCGAATTGTGGCAGACTTTGGCCAGCGATGATTCATCTTCATTCAGAACATTCTTCATTAATACCTGAGTACCTTCAATCCGGAAATAATTATTTTAAGTCGTAACTGATAAGCAGGTGTCCTTCTTCTACTGATATGTTGCTGTTTTTTTCTATGAAGTTGTTAGTGTTCTTGGTGTGATGTTCTGTATTGCTGTTATGTAGTGCCTAATATCTTGGGACCTCATGCATAGTTTCTCGAATATTGCTTACCATTGATTGGACGCATAGGCATGTTTTCTTTGTGAATCTTATGGAGCCCGTATAATATTGGTGATCGTGGTTCTGAGGTAACAAGTCATTAGTTTTGGAACTCTTCACATGTGGACTTTTTCAAGATGGACTTGATCTTCTTATTGACTTCACCTGTAGGGTTTTTCTTCATGGCAGAACGGTTTGCCATTGTTAGAAGCTTTCTAAGACCAAGCCTAATCCCTACCTCTTCACCTTACTTGAGGACCGAAAGCATATCCTCGTGGAATGTTTCATCGGTCAGATTGACTGTGGTGTTTGGTAGGGAATTGTGGTAGAGATTAGGTTTGGTCTTAGAATGCTTCTAAGTGTGTGAGTGTGTATGTCAATGCTCTACAGGCTACATTTTATACTTTTTTAAATTAAATACAATTAACAAAATTGAAGTAACTTTTAAATGAAAAGCAAAAGGCTTAGTAGTTGAATTAGTAAGAACCATTAAAAGTGGGGATTACCTAAAACACTAAGTGCCAGGTTAAAAAATAATTTTTCCTACAACCAGTTTTTTATTTAGTTTAGCGTATTGAGACAAAATATATTTATTTGTTGTTAGGAGAAATGTTTTTCAAGATTTAGATAGTGAAATTGAACAATTCTCAATTGGTTTAACCAAAAATTTTGATTTTATTGCTTATAAACTATTATTAGTAGTTTTACTTAATGAAATAAATAAAGCTTTTAGTTGTTTTACATGTTGCTCTTAAATGGTAAATGGCTGAGTTTGTGAAATTTTGGACAAATAGGAGAGGGATTGTCTAAAATATCAGTGTACTTGCTTGTGAGTGAATGAAAAAACACACACTCCCAAGCAAGCACACTGCCTTATATTAAGGATATATTTATTATTGGAATATAAAATCCAACTTAAATCACTTATCAGGTCTTCTCATAAAGTTATTTCAAACACCTGATTATTTACAAAAATAGTGATAATAACATACTGGGTAAGAATGAAGATATTCTAAGTAAGAAATTGTGTAACAGCAGTGGTGAATAATGATGAGGTAGAAATCCTTTTCCATTTTAATATTCAACATGAGTATCCTTTTTCAGGTGTAGATTAGTAATAAGTTTTGCAATATCACCAAAGTTTGATTGAAATTTTTTTCTCTTGTTTATAGGTGGTGATATAACTCAATGTTTTCATTGGCTTCTCAAGAAATGTGGTTTTCCCTGCCCAATTGACATAAATGATTACCAAGATTGTTTTGTATTGGATAAACTAAAGCAGGAAGCATGCCACATTGATCTAGATGTCTGTGGTTGCCGAGAAGTATCATTCATTGTGAACAAACCGAACAACCCTGTATTCTCTTATGTTATTCAAGTGAGCCTATGAAAGCTATTTTTATTTTATTTTTTACCTAGTTCTTACAAACTATTGATTTGTAATAGCTTAGTTTTTAATTGATGCTTAATGTTTAAATTGTGTGTATGTGTCATGTACTGCTTCTTTCCCTTATAAATCAAATAATTAATTATTTATATAAAATGGAAATTTAAATTATTTTTAAATATGCAAGAAAATAAACTATTATAGAATNACACACACACACACACATCACAAACAGACCATGCCATTACCCCATAATCGAAGACACAAAAACAATTCTATATAACTTGCAGACAATAGGTAACAACTGGATTAGTTTTGCTTGGATCAGAAGGCATTCTGGTATACATGAGAATAAATTAGCTGACAGCAGCAAATTATGCATCCAGAAATCCTTCCCTGACAGTGTGTTAGAAACTTATCTCAAAGCAACACCTAAGACATCTATTATACGAACAGGCCTTAATACATTTGTAATCAAGATGGGAAAATACACACAAATCTAGACACTTATACTACAGGAACTAGCAAGAAAAGCACTACTGAAATATGGAAAATGGCCAGTTTTAGCAAATTTATTGATCGACAAATTACTACCAGAATTCAAAACATTCCTTAAAATCTCTCTTGAAAAAATTAAACACATAAATGAGAGATATTCATAATTAAAATATCACATTGAATTTAGAATATATATATTTGAAACTGAATATTTATTTAAATATTCAGTCTTGTATAGCTTTTTCTTTATTTTCTTGTTCATATTTTTATTTCCTTCTTTTTTTTTTCAACTCTCCTTTTCTTGTTCTTTAGTTGTTAGTTATTTTTTTGTTTATTTATTTTTTTTTTGTTAATTGTAAATTAATATCAACTAATGTAATTATTTACTATAATGTACATTGTATACAATATTTGTATGAATGTGCAGATTAAACTTCCTTGTTTAATACACATGCATACAAATGCACATGCATGTTTAATACACACACATACACATGTGCACACAAATACACACACATATGAAAAAATTTAACTTCACTATCAAAAATTAATCATATATTCTGGCTAAGGAAAAATACATAACGGAAGCAAACATTATTAAAACTGGCAAACCAATACAAAGATATCTACCTCATATTTATAAAAAAAAAGAAAAAAAAAGTTTTCTATCAAACATTTTTAAATTGTATTTATAAATTATATTGATTTACCAACATAAACTATTAAAACTAGCATTAATCTAAAATTTTTGAAGTTAGAAGAATTACGGATTTTTTGTATGAAATTTAAATTTTATCCCTTTTAACATTTATTCTTATTCAAAATATAGAAGCCTTCCTAACATTTTGTAAATTAAAAATGGCTTATCCTGCATTAGGTCAACTCATGCTTAATAAACTTGAATCATCAACTCATTAGCTTAATAAACTTAAAGAGATTGAAATTTATTATACTAATTCACCCCTTCCCTAAAAAATAATATATTAATGTTTGAATTTTATTGTCTGTTAATTATTTACTAATGCAGAAAAAAATACTTATTTCTTTAGTTTTGTGATGTATGACTTGGATAATATGTATCCTATTCCTACTTAGCATGATAAAAAAACTAATGAAATAAAAATGAAAGCTTCAGAAGATATTCAATCGACATTGCCAATCAACATCCAGTCATTGGCATACACCTCATCAACTTAAAAGAAGGTGAACTCTTGCTCTTCCAGAAAAAATCTTTTCATTACTATGCTTTAATTTAAGGGGAAAAATTTTTTTTTTTTTAATTTTAACATTATTTTAATTTTTTTTTAAGCTTATAATTATTCTATTTATTTCAAATTATTTTTAAAATATATCAGATTTTTTGAATGAACTACTATTAAAGAAGAAAATATTTGAAAACTGCAGCAACCAGTATCTTGACTTAAGAAATTTCTAGGAAGCAATAACTCCTTAATTTATGTCCAACAAGCAAATTTTAAAATAAATATCATAGTTTTGGAACTTGCACATTTGAGCACTAGACCTAAAATGGAAAACAGCTATTTAGTACACTTCATTTGACAATATTGTCAAATCAGACTGGTTGGATTTCATTTTGCAGGGTA
>KZ807851.1:291138-320009 GCA_000696205.2 Oncopeltus fasciatus
CCCAACAAATTCTCATATATATATATATCACAATTGAATTGTTATTGTGGCCTATTCTATCAAAATTATTATTAATTTGATATTGTTTAAGATTGTGGACTAAGATTCATGGGTGGACAACTGGATAGTAGTTTTATAACCAATTTTAAGCACACAAAATATTTTCCACCAAGGGATCTCAATCTGCCTACTTTATTTATTTATAAAATTAACACCACTAACAGGCATATGCCTAATTAAATTTTCTAATTTTTATATTTCAACTCTTCTGTTCAATAATATTTTATGAGAAATGTCCATTTTAAAATGTAACTTCAAGGGTTGAGCGCTTCCCCTCTGAACAGTCCAGAGTCAGCCTTAATGTTGTAACATTTAACGCTTATTACTTTCTCTGACTTCTATTCTTCAAATTTATCATTTATTTTTCTTCCCTGCTTTACTAAAAAAATGGAAAATCTTCATGGTTAATACAGCTCCTACAATAAAGACTTTTGAAAATGTGTGTTTTTATTGAGATGTTTAAAAATCTTCGAAAGTCAACTATATTGTTGAAATTTAATGCACATTTCAATATTTTACTCATTTTTTTACTTTAGCTTTGTTGAGTACTACTGAATTTCAAGTATGTTGTTTAAAAGTTCTTGTTGTTCAAGAATTTTTAAATTTTATTTCTTATTATTATTTTGCAGAGCGGCGATGAGGCAATAATTGCTCCTCTCTCACTGTTCTTTCCAGAGCTTCTCTTGCTTACCGGGCCAAAGCAAATTCACACTCAAGGTGGAAATACAGGCGATTCTTCTGATCCCCATGATGCAGAGTATTTGCGCGAAACTGGAGTAAGATTGTTTTATTTATTATTTACATTTTATGATTAATTTCATTTTATGGCATAGGATTCGACTTTTATAAAAATAAAACAATCTTTTTAAAAATGAAATTTTTACTTCATTATCCATGGGCTGTCCTTTTAGGTATACATTTGTTGTTGCCTGCCTTTTTTGATCTGTTTTATTTAAACTATATGTAATTTTTATTTATTTTCAAGTTTAATGTTTAAAACCTGAATCTTGTATTAACAGGAATTTGAAGGGAACAATTTGAAACTCAATTTCTGTTAAGTTAGATTTTTTTGCTTATTTCTATTGAATTAGGCGTGCTGGTTTCAAAACTGTTTTTAGTTTTCTTCTATCATGTCATGCTCTGTTTCTATGTGGGTGGGGCACATGCTGGTCTAGACCTGCCTGTTTAGTTACGTCTGTTATACTGTGGTAAAACGTTGTGCTTCGGTAAGCAATATTTACTATTTCATTACAGAAGTGTACAGAGCTACATAGTGTGTTTGAACTGAAACATTTCCTTTTGGCTACCTCTGCTCCTACTCCTCGAAAGTGTGAAAACAGCCCCGATTCATTTTGTTATTTGGCAATTTTACCATTCCCAGTCAAAGGACAAACATCAGTACATTTGTCAGACAAGCATATTTTGCCTATTTTAAAGTGAAACTTGGTGATAAAGATAAAGCATGGACACCTCATAAAGTGTGTAAAGTGTGTTGAGGGTTTACGGATGTGGATGAAGGGAACACGTCCTAAGCTTCCATTTGGTATATAATATATATATACACTAGGGAGAGACTAACCCACGAGAAAGGCGAGAACTTCGTCTTGTACTCGAAGGAGCTGACATTGTCAAGCTATTTGTCGACTCTCGTCATTTACTTTATTTAATTTTATCTTTATAAATATTTTATTTGGTTGTGGTATTTTATTCCACGTAAATTTTAAACAATTAATGAGAGGGAATAGAATAAAAAAAACTATCTGTTCCAGTCAGGAATCGAACCTGGATCTCCTGCTATCCCGTAGAGGGAGTTTAATGAGATAACTAGCGTGTCCTGGTAGCATAACTGGTAAGTGCACTGGCCCGGATAGCAGGAAATCCAGGTTTGATTCCTGGCTGGGACAGATAGATTTTTTTATTCTATTCCCTCTCATTAATTGTTTAAAATTTACGTGGGATAAAATACCACAACCAAATAAAATATTTATATGAACATTTAATTTTCACTCATGAAAAATATTTTTATAAATTTGTGATTTATGGCCAGGATCTCTTGCTAACCTTCAATTATGCTTACTACTTCTCTTCGTGAGTCTTGGACTTGAGGAAGCCCATATACAGAAAATGGACAAAATTTACTACTACTATCATTCCCATCCATTTAGGAATCAAGTCAAAATCTATTCCACTATGTATTCACTACATACTCTCATAATCTAAATAATCCATTCTCTAAGTTACAAATGTATAAGTTATTTAAATTATTTGCTGCTTTAATTTAAAATATTTGTCTATTTTAAATAAGTGAGCTCTTTGAATTAAGTCATTAATCCATGTGCTTAATGAATCCTATATCTTTGTACTTATTTTCAGAGAAAAAAAGAATGTGAAGTTGAACCAGATGAAGAGCTTGCTGAAGTGGAATCGTCAGGAACTGGTGAATTTAGCCCCATGGAAGGTGGTCTACTCCCCCTTGACCAAGCTATCTTACAAAGCATCCAGAAATGTGGTAAACCAGTAATTTTAATAATTTCATTACTGTAAGAGCTAGTAAGGTAAGATATGGTAACAGTACCTCCTGTTTTTGAAAGACCAGTTAATTTGTCCGCTGAAGAATTAAAACTCTACATGCTCTAAGATATCAAATTTTGATTCTATTACTATTTAAGATCACTTGTTGCTAGTATTGCCTGAGAATGGATGATTTTTTTATTTCAAACTTAGCAGGTTTTAGTCTATGAAGATTCCACTCAACCAGGTCTAAACATATACAATAAAGAATAAAATTTATATAATTTACTTGACAATCACTTTTCAAAAAAATATATCCAGCAAAAATGAAAAGAAATTACAACTATTAATAAAATGCACATAAATAAAGAAAATAAATAAATAACAATAACATATATCACGTATAAAACAAAAATATAAATTTTAATCCTTGATCTAACCCCAACAAATTCTCTACCAAAAATCAATGTCTATTTATTAAAAAAAATAGTAATTCTGTTGCATATCATATTATTTACAATAATGTTAAAATCAAATTTCCCTAAACTTCACTAATAATTATAGATGTGATAGTTTTTAAGTAAGAAATAAATCTATATAAAAATAATTAAATGGCAAAAAAGGATAAAATAACACAAAATTGGAATTAATAACTACAATAAATCACAAGCTAATTCTACTTAATACTGAGTATAGCTTTAGAGAAGAATTGAAAACAAATTTTTTCTAAATAATAAAAAAGTCATTTTCATAGGAAAGAATAGTCATTTTTTCAAAGTCAGATGTCTGTCCATCATGGATGACTGGTTTTGTGAAGGCAGTTTATATATTTTTTTGTTTATGTAATTTTTGTGTTTGTTGATTCTATGAGAAAAAGGGATTTTGGTTTGACCAATGTATGTACTATGGCAAGTAGGAGTGGAACAAGGAATTCTATAGACGAGATTGGTTCTATTAGGAAGGGGGATGGGGTCTTTGAGGTAGGTGTAAATAATTTTAAGTTTGTTATTAGTGGAAAAAACAAAAGGGAATGTTTTACTGAGTGATTTCTAAATTTTTCTGAAAGTTTAGGAATATAAGAGAGGAAACAGAAAGTAAACCCATTGTAAATATTGTTTTTGTTATGGTATTAAATCCCACATAATAAATAAATGCAAGGGAATAGAATAAAAAAATTATTTGTCTCAGCTAGGGCTCAAACCTGGATATCCTGCTATTCGGGCCGGCATGCTAACCATTTGCACCACCGAGACTAGCCAGATAACTTATTTTCTCGGAGGTACTTTTGATATCACATTATATTTAGTTATGACAATTCTATATAATAGTATTGTAAATTATTTAATTTTTATTTTTTATTCTTATGACATTATATTTAAACAGCCCTGAAGATAGCTTACAATTTAAGCCGAAATGTTGGCAGATAATAAATAATAAAAAATATACATTTTTTAAAATTTGGATCTACCTTGATCGAATCCCAACAAAAAAAAAACATCTAATAATAATATCTACAGTCAAAAAAATTCTCCATTTTAATATTTTAAGGTTTTTGGATAATAATAATATTTTATTAATTTGTTAGTCCCTCCAAATATCTGTTCCTGCTCTAAAATGGGTTTTCTCTACTTTACTTTTTTCTTTGAAAGGATTGTTTTCTGCTGAACTTTTATTAAAATTAAGACAGCTATATCATCTGATGATAAAAAGATCATTATTTCTTAGGCACAAATATTACCTCCCCCTCTCCAGTAGTGATAGAAGCTATTCAAATTACTGAGGAAGTGGAAGGAGGTGTGCGACAGATTTTCAGAGATTTTTTCATTTAGATTCGCCATCTACTCTTCTTGTGGGTATGTCTCACCTAGAAAAATAGCTATAAAAATCTGTCTAATTTGCCAGCTATCTCTAATAGGGTCCTTGTCCATCTCGGACACTAATTGTCTTCTACAATAGGCTCCATTTTTCTAATAATCTTAATTTTCTTCACCTGATTAATATTTGTTTAGTTAATGGTAGTCAGTTGCAATAATATCCCTCTCTGGCTTAACAAATGTTTCTCAATCAGAATTAAATACTTTTAAGATAAATGTTTCTCAATCAGAATCAAATACTTTTAAGATAAATAATTCTCATTTGACGATTCTTCATTAAATGAATTTATCGATTTACACAATTTTAGGAATTATAAATATTTTATTCATCAACTGTTAAGTTATTATTCCTCTTATTAACTAATAATATAAAACCTGAAATTTCTTTAAAAAATTATATTATTCAAGTATGTTTTTTTTTTTTAAATTTATTTACAGGCTCTGAGGATTTGAAGAGGAAGATGTTCTCCTCAATTCTAATTGTTGGTGATGGGTTGAAATTCAGAGGAATGACATCCTGGTTGGAGAAAAGGCTTGCTCAGCATTTTCCAATACCTCTCCAAGGTGATGTCTCTTAATACCTCTTTTCTCTCTTTCTCTCTCCCCTTTCTCCTTATGAGAGGACCTAAGGAGAGGGTTCTTATGCCTAAATAGCTCTAGACTTGAGGGAATATGGCAGCTACCTGTAAATCAGACCAATATTCATTTTGTGCAATTGCGGCTAGAGAGCTCAATAGCCTCCCAATAGAAATAAGGGCTTCATCGTCCTTTTGTATAGCCTGCATAGGTTATTTTCATAGGACTGACTCTGGGGGTTTAGCTGGATGACCATATGTTGCTGTGTTTTGATCTTTGATCTTAATATCCCTCCTTATTTTTATTTTTATTGTTATTTATTTATTAATGTGTTGTTGATTGATTAAAGGGTCTGTGAATATAAAATAATTCACAGACTCTTTGAATATATATATAAAATATATATTCATTGGTAGATTTAACTTTACCATTTCTTTCTCATTAATTTAAAAGTTATTTTTGTTGTAATTAATTAAACTTAAGGAATATAAATATTGATAAATTTTTATGTACATTGTCCGTTAGAGAGGACTCATCGTCCTAAACAATAAATTATTTATCTATCCCTCTAAGCATATATCTCTACTTATAAGCAATTTTCTTAATTTATTGTTACAGCAATTTGAGAACTTTTGAATAACTTTTTTTAATTATTATATTCTTATTTTATTTTTGGGAGCTGGACAAAAAAGGAATAAACTTGATTTATAAATATTAATTTTGTTGTGGAATATTGTCCTACATAAATTTTAAACAATTAATGAGAGGGAATAGAATAAAAAAATCTATCTGCCCCAGGCAGGACTCGAACCTGGATCTCCTGCTTTCTGGGCCGGTATTATTCCCTCACATAATTTGTAATAAATTTAAGAACCATTTTTTTAAAATATAAACTGGGGGACAAAATAACCGGCGCCCCTGGAATTTTACCTGAAAAATGCATATAAACATTTTTATAACAGGTCAAAGGTCACAATTTGCTCACCTTTATTTATTGTGATATATTCTGTTTGTTTTATACCAAGAATAAAGGGTAAAAAACACAACATGAGTGGGTAAAAAAATCTTTATTGAAAAAGAAAAGAAAAATGGTCACTTTTAGAAAAAAATAAACACACTCTAAACAAAGATTAACACTCTATTATTAAGAAATGTGAGTCATTAGTACCGAGTGTTGCCTCCCCTTGCTTGAATAACATCCCGGGTTCTTCTAGGCATACTGTGAATCAGGTTGGCTACACGATTTTGAGGTATCTGATCCCATTCACGTACCAGAGCCGTCCTTAGCTCTTGGAGGTCACTTGGTGGGTTCTGTTGTCGCCGAATGGACGTTCCAAGCTGGTCCCAAAGGTGTTCGATAGGGTTGAGGTCAGGGCTGCGAGCTGGCCACTCCAAAGTGCGGACGCCTACCTCATCCAGGTAGTCCCTTAAAACATTATCATGCATAAAAAGGAAATTGGGTCCGATAAACGTGGCAAATGGTACCACATATTCCTCCAGAATGTCAGTCACATACGTATGTGCATTAAGCGTTGGCCTTCGGAACACATAGAGGTCTGTCTTAGCCTCTAAACAAATTCCACCCCAAACCATCACCGAGCCCCCTCCAAACTGCACTTATCCCCTAATGTTGCACTGTGCATATCGCTCGCCTAATCTTCTCCACGCTCGAACTCGGCCATCTGCACCGTACAGGTTAAACCTGGACTCGTCAGAAAAGAGAACAGAGGCCCAATCATCTTCTGTCCAGGCGGAATGTTCTCGACAAAAGTTGAGGCGAGCTGTTCGGTGCGCCGCGGTGAGCAGAGGGCCGGATGCGGGGACTCTGGAGTGGATATCGAGCTCTGCAAGCCTCCTCCTTACTGTTTGCATGCTTACATTTGATTGAAAGCGATTTCTGAGGGCCTGGAGAGCAATGAAGCGATCATCAGCTGGGAGTGTCGCTCTTGGACGGCCTGATCCCGGCCTCCTGGCATAGCTACCAGTTTCGCGAAACCTCTGAACTGCCCGGTGAACTGTTGTTTCAGGCAGTCCATGAACTCTGGCCGCGCATCGTTGGCTTCGGCCGTCTTCGATCAACGCCATAATTCGCGCAACAACCTCTGTCGTCAAAACCATTTTTAATGTTTTAAAATTATGAATTTTCTCTTTAAGAAAGGAAGGAAAGAAGAAACGCCAATCAATGTGTTTCTGGAGACAAATTGAATTCAAAATTATGAATTTTTTCTTTAAGAAAGAAAGGAGAGATAAAGTCCATCTTTCAGTTTATATCATTAATCCTAGAGAGGATTAAGACATTTGTTATCAAAACATAAAGAATCGTACTCCCATTTGATCTGTCGTGCCAGTTATTACACCGCACACAAAAATAATTATTTAATCTGCATTTTTCAGGTAAAATTCCAGGTGCGCTGGTTTTTTTGTCCCCCAGTGTATATAAAAACTGAATAGCATTTTGTCTCAAGCCTTTACATTTATACTTCAGTTTAAATTTTGAATTTATTTAGTCCATTAATTTATTTATTAATTTATTAAACTACTCATCTAAGAAACTTAAATGTTAATGATTAAAAGTAAAGATATAAAAAGCAAAAGGTAAACCTAAACCATAGTCTATAGAAAATAAATGTATTTTTTAAATTTGTGTTTTTTGGATCTACCTTGACCGAACCCCAACTAAAATCATCTAAGAGTATTATCTACGGTCAAAAAAACTCTCCTTTTGCACTAGTTTTAGTGTTGTTCCTAGTTTTATTTTAATTTTTTACATACTCAGTTTCTTTATAATTCATTTTATGCTTTTTATTATTGTTATAGATATATATTATTGATGTATCCAATCTTCTTTCCTAAAAATAACCTCAGACATTCTAGCAGCAATGGGTCAATGATAACTCCAGATCTTTGTCCTCAAGTTCTCAAAAGCAATTGATCTATTGGTAATTTCATTTTTCTCAGAAATTAAATATATTTTATTCCTCAGGAAGGGCTTCAGCATTTCTGCCATTATCTTATAGATGTACATGAATGTTCAATAAGTTCCCTGGACTTTGAAGAATAACATTTTCCTAATTTTCAAGAATAAAAAGTCTCTTCTTTTACCCCTTTTTTGAATACAATTAGCAGCCCATTTCCTTATCTTCCCCAATCTACAAACTAGTGCTATTTTACTTCACAATGTTTTTCTTGAAAACATTTCATAAGTTTCTTATCTTTAATTCTCCATGTTATTCATATAATTATTTCTTTTCCTCCTTCATTATTTCTTACCTTTTTGATTAGGGTTTTATAGTTTAAGGTAGATTCACTGCAGTACTCAATAGTGTTCAGCTGCTATTATTCCTTTTAATAGGTTGGAATATCCTATATTAGTTGTTGTTGTTTGTGGTTTAGAGGCGCTCAATGACTATGGTTATCAGCGCCTGTTATTTTTAATTTATTTTTATTCCTATATTAGTGATCTAAACTCCAAGTCAAAGTGGTTAAGCTCATTATTCAAAAAGCTCTACTTTCTCTGTTCTCTCCTCTCATTACTTTGCCTAACTGAATGACCCTTTAACCTTCAAATATTCACTACTATAGGCTCTCCTTACTAATTCCCGATTCTATGAACTCCTATGATTCTCTTACAACATCATAAAATTTCTCTGCACTTACATTACCTTTCTCTGGGATTCTATCCTGTAAAATTTCTTAATTTCTGTTCTCATTCGTAGATGAAGGGGAAAGAAATGTTATTGAGGGGAAAGATGCTAATGCAGCCTGGAAAGGTGCTTCGATCCTTGCTTGCTTGGAGTCCGCTGCTGAACTTTGGATTTCAAAAGAAGAGTGGGTACGATTTGGAATCAAACTTTTAAGAGAAAGAGGCCCGTTCCTTTGGTAAACTTTTAAATCCATGATGCCATGAAATTATTATGTTGCATTTCCATTATTCAAAGATGAAACTAGTTTAAAGCTATTTAATGTTGAAATAGTATTGCTCTATATGCTATTTCAAGATTTGCTTTCTATACACCAATTTTATTTTTCAGCTAAGAATATCCTGCCTTCAAGAAATTTTTAGTATATTTTTATATTACCACAATAGCTTAACATTAACCAGGGAATGGAAACATATTTTTCCCCTCGTATTTCTTATTTGCATGACAAATGATGCAACACATAATTAAATTAAATTTGGTTTCTAAGCTTCAGTATTACACAATTCATGTATATTTGTTTGTGCTAGTAGTAATGCTAGAATAAGTTTAGCTCAAATTAAAGGTTTATTATGTCTTATCCAACTTAATGTTTCAATAATTACTTATCTCGTTTTTGAAATTTTATGTTCAGAAATTATTAAAATTGGATTATATTAATTTTATTAAGTCATTTTATTAGCATTAATTATGGTACTAATAAAATAATAATAATTACTATTTTATCTTTCATTGTGAATATTTTGGTGAGAATTTTAAAACAAAAGTGTAAGTTTATCACTAGTCCAAAAATATTGGTCAATGTTGTTGGCACTTTAAGAGGCTCTAAGACCAGAAATTACTTAAGAATTTAATGAGTCATATTTAAAGGTATATGGTATAATTTTCAATTTAATGCTAAGTTACTGTGGTCATCATACTTTGCTAATCAAATAACTTCACTATTTGTTTTTAAGAAAACTATATAATTTTTCAAACTGAAAATAATCATTAAATACAAACATTTTGATTTGGCTGATTTTTCACCTTCAAATAATCACATTTACAAAAACTGAAAAGTAGAATTAATCATTTACCTTTTTTATTCATTTTAGCCCCTACTTGTCCGGTTATTTCATTATAAATACTGTTGTATGGATCCTAATTAACCTATCAACGTTTTGATAAATGTTTAGGATTGGATGAATATGAGTTCCAAACATCGAGTGTCAAAACAAAAGTTTTTATTATACTTTTTTATTATTATTTATTGTTAGTAAAATATTCTACTTCTCTTCTAGTATTATTTTTTAAGCTCAAAAGAGGGCTTTCACTACATCTCCAACATTGGGTTTTATAAAAATATAAGTAAACATATTGTAATATTTAAACATCAATGTATTTAACTATTGGCAGATTTCCATCACCTGCTTTGATCTGACATTTAACAAAAAAGCAAAAATGATAAAGACAATTTTGTTTCTACATTTCATTAAAAGCAAGAAATTATTTATTAATATTGAAATTATCTCTGTATTTTTTAAGAGCTCATTTGTAATTTAGAAATAGGAAAAACCTCATTGTTTTATTTCATAATTTTGTTATAATATTGAGAAGTAATCAGCCCGATTTTAACTTTATGTTTTGCTTGCAATGAGTCTATACATTGCTAGATAACGAGTTCAAATTATATTTCTAGTCTGTTCACTTCATAAATCCTCTAAAATAATTTTTAAAAAGTCAAGGTGTACATGTTTTATTGGATTTTGAAAATATTAACTTTTTTATGTAGTAATTACAGCTTGTCACCTCAATTATTATGTTTTATTTTTATATAACACTTTGGGACTTTTTCCCATTTTCATGTTACAAAATTATATGCCCATTTATAATCATTTAAATATATATTTTTGAATCTTTTCCAAATATATCATTACTAACCAGATGAAACAAGAGTGGATCAAGTTTGTTTATCATTTAATATATTTATATATCAATTTATGAAAACAGATACATTATTTGTTTGTTAAATATAAGAAAAGATAATTATTTTAGGATGACAAATGATTTTAAGTTATATTTTTTTAATCTCAAATATTTCTATACAATTGTAAATATTTTTTATTTAAAATTTTGTATTTGTTTATAAAGATACAATATAAAAATTGCTTTTCATTTTATTTCCTTACCAATGTGTATTTTGATATATAATGACCAATTAGTCTAAACCATAAGCAATATATTTATTGTTTCAATGTAAATATATTTTGACTCTCTTGAGCGAACCTCTTTTCTGTGAATCCATCATTTTAATCATATATATAACCCGCTTTTAGTCCGTATGGATGCTAAGTTCATTTATTGTTAAATATAATATTGGTGGAAAATAACATTAATGTCAGTCAAAGGAATAATTTTTTTTTTCCTTATCAAAGACAGGTTAGGGGCGCCAGGCTAGCTCAGGGGATCCGTACGGGTCTCGCAATCCTGATGCCGCGGGTTCATATCCCGCCCAGGTCAATCTTTTATTTATAATATAGAAGCTTGTCCTGAGCCATGGGTGTTTAAAATAGGGTGGCAACCTGTAGATAGCCCCTTCCTCCATGACCCTTAGTGGTTGAATGGAAGGCTAACACGAAAAAAAAAAAAAAAAAAAAACAGGTTACTCCACATCTATACCTGACTATAAATTATCCAGGTGAGCAGACTCCAGGAACAAGTGACTTCAGTGCAAAATAGGGATAAGAGGTTGACAAGACAAAAAAAGGAAATTCTGCTCAAAGCTATTTATTTATTTTTCTGTAAATGTTAATATATGTATATTTGGTATGTAGCTTTGAATTATAAAATGAAAGGCCAAGTTTACTATACTGCAGAATCGAAATGAGTTGGATAATCAACTTCAATATCAACTGCAAGTAGAAAACTTTTTTCCGATAGTTATTAGTTTTGAGTAATAATTCTCAACATAAGTTTGTTTATTGCAAATATATATATTTTTTAATTTGTGGGGGATAAAATGACATAGAATGCACAAATAAAAACAGTTATCAACTACGATTATGAAGAATTTTCTTAGTTTATGCAGTTCCTGCATTATAGACTTTTTTTTTTTTTAGTGGCATCTTATCAGATTATTTTACCAGGTTAATAATAAGGGATTGTTTCACAAGGTGCATTTCGAAGACCAGTGCATGCAATGCAGGAGTATAGAATTAAGCCTATACATTTCCTCAAAGAACTACACAGACACTGTTAGGACAGGATCAATACAGGCTTTATTATCTTGAAGGTACCTTGAATGTGAAGTGTAACCTTATCATATGAAGGAATAGCCGCAAGTTACTGCTCCACCAGCAAAATCTGCACGGGTAACTGCTAAACAGCTCAAACTAAAATTTATCTTGAGGTGGATCTCTTGATATTTTTGAGGTAATTTTACTCTAGCTGTCACTGATGAGTAAGTAATTTATTCTACTAGCAAATTTCAAGAAATATAATTTACCATTACTATGATTTATAATCAATACTCAACCATTACATATAATTACAATTCAGCTATTAAATTAAAATATAATTTCGAATGGAGGAAAAGCCCTGTTATTTAAAGGGAAAAAAATTGGTATTCTGGTTTTTATTTCAACAGTTTAAATGATTTAACTTTTGGTCTAAATAAAAAATTTATAATTTTAACTTCATTTGTATTTGGGTTGCAAAAACTCTGTCATGCAGAAACCATATATTCTCTTTAGATTTCCCATATTTTAATTTTAAGGTAAAAGTAAATGACAAAATTTTATTTATAAACTAGAGAGAACAATGAGTGTAAAAGGTATGACCACTAAACTTTTGCTCTAGACTGGCCAGGAAGATAGAGCGGGGAAGGCGATCATCAATCATAGTTAATTTTATAAATTTCTTCCTTAATAAGTGTTTTTCGTCAAAATAAGGAAGAAATTCTGAACCTAAATACTAGGAAATTATATTTTTCAACAATTATATTTTATAAACTTTTTCATAACTCAAATAACAACAAAGATATTATGATTATCAATTTTAGCCTAGCCATAAATCCTCCCTCTTTCCCTCATTTGATTTCAATTAAAAATTAACGAAAAGTTAGGGTAAGCGATGAAAATTCTAAATATTTAATTTTGTTTCCAGTTTTAAAAATAAGATTGCATGCTCAACTCTCAAAATTAAATTCTTAAATATCTTTCCTAGTGAGTATTTTGTAAGTGTGTGAATAATGTTCTAGAATGTAATATGATTTTTCATCTATTGTCTATACTTTTTTTCTGTAATGCTAATAATGAGGAAGAAATCAAGATTTTAAATTTTTAGTCCTATACCTGCCCTTCCCTTGACCAAATCAGCACAATTTAAATAGTTCCTGCATTATTATTTTATGTAGAGCGAAATGCATTGGTCTTCTTTGATATAATAGATGCATTCATCATGAGTGAGATAAATAAGAATATGGGGCCTACTCAAGTGTGGTGGAGTTAAGGGGACGTGAGTACCGAAATGAACCAAGAGGGAGAAGCACGAGTATTCTTTGTTATTTTATTACAGATAAGTCTTCTTGAATTTGTATGCTTTTCTTGATTATTTTGTTATAAAAACTTTGTTAGAATATCAAAGGTTTTGGGCAAATTATGTACCTAAATGAAAATGTTGACAATTGAAGAGTTTTTGACTGAGAAGATTATTAGTAGAGAATTTGTTGGGATTTGATCAAGGTTGCCAATTCTGACTGAACGCCAAAAAATTCTCTACTAGAAAACATAACAGTCCTGAATTATCTTCTCTTGTATATGTATTTTTTAAATTTAAATTTCAACCTTATTGATCAATTCTTCTTTCGAACTTGGCCCTAAGTTATTTATTATTACTTTTTTTAAAGATGTTTTTGTAGAATGAGAACTCTCACTCTCTATTCAGCCCTGAAGAAGCCATCACAATATGTGTGAAAGCTCGACTTAAAATAGCTATTCGGCACGGTCAACCCTGGAAGAAATTCTGTGAATTTTTCCAGAGGCCGCAGAAGCCTTCCAGAACAAATTGTTCTTTGGAGTGATTTAAATTAATCTTTATCAATAGGAACATCACTAGTTGAATGAATAAAGAAGATTCTCATGAAGATCTCCGAATATTTAATCCTGACAAAGATGAAACAAGCAGTTGTTAAAATACTGTCATGATAGCTCATTGTTATTACTAATATAATGTCCTTTTGTTGAAGAAGACCCTTTTCACAAGAACTTTTTACTGCAAGATATAAAATAGCCTAAATTATCAACTTCCCATGGAAGTGTCCCTTCATGGAATTGTTTGTGTCCCTTGGTCTTGGGGAGCCCCTTTGTCCTCATATCAGGATAGTCAAAGGACACATTCCCATTGATAAGTTGTCTCCCTTCCCCTTCTGGGATCATGTCAGTATTTCTGTCCTATAAGGAATGTTCCTGTAGGATCCCCAGCTGTCTCAGTTCAGCCAGTCCCTCTTCGGGCTGATCACAACAACTGCGCAGTACTAATTGTAAGTATTCTATATCTTTCTAAACTAAAACTTATTGTTCAACCAACTTTAAACCTTATTATTCTATAAAGAGGATTGGGAATAGGCCTTCTCCTATTTACCCTGGTGGCAGCGGACTCCTGTTTCCAGATTTTATCCTGTTATAATTTCTGGTGGCAGCGGTGGGATTGTGTTAGACTATCTATAATCTAAATCTATAAATGTTAGTCTGCGATAAAGCTTAACTAAACAAAGACCCTTTTAGTGTTTAGACTTTCGAAAGAAATTAAAAAACTGAACACTTATTTTGATTAAGGTATTGTTAAACAATAACTAGATTTAGGAAGATTGGAATATTCCATAGTTCAGACGACTCGATCATCGCCTAGCATGTTGGAAAAACACGTGTCTTTATCTAGCATAACTGTCTTAAACTAACCTCATATCACGTCTACTAACGTAACTTCTACCAAGTAAAATGAGTCTAGTGTCCCCTTAGCTTTACTTTTCAAATTTATTAAACCATTTGATGGAGATAGAGAAGACCTTACCTCATTCATTCAAAATTGCAATTCAGCTTTCAATTAGCTTCTGATTCGCAACAAGAACAATTATTTTTATAATTTTTATTACCGTCTCCCAACTTTCGAGTTGGGTTATTAATAAATTAAATTTTAAAGTGGCCCGATTTTAAAAAAAACTCACTCTAGAGATATTACGGACAGTTTAAAGACTTAAGTCAGCTTCTCGAAGAACTAGAAACAATTAGACAAGGACATAACGAAACTTACGGACTTTTTTAAAAGACTAGACAGATTAAAAACAAATTGTATATCTGCCAATAATTATAATTAATAAATATATTATNCAATGATCGGAGGTATCAAAGCCTCTATACAAAACACGGCGTTACGACGTTTTATATTACACTCTAAACCCGAAATATCTCAAATGCTAAGAGCAAGAGATATAAGTAATCTAAATGATGCATTTTCAATAGCCCTTCAGGAAGAAAAAGTATTAAGTTATATAAATAAGCCCTCAGGACATTCAAGTAACCAGAAAAAATTATTTTGTTCCATCTGTAAAAGATCTAATCATGTCGCAGCCAATTGCCGAAATAAAGGAGGTGGCCCTCAATATGATCGAAATCGAAGATATGAAACAAAATTATTTTGTAATTATTGTAAATATTCGGGTCACACGTTCGAAAATTGTAAGAAAAGGCTCAATAAAAATCACAACCCTAAAATCAATTCATTAAACTGGGAAAAATCTCCGACGACGGATGTCCCAGAGGAGATGGTAGAAGCTTCAGTGGCATTCCTAACGAATCTTCAATTATAAATTATCCCGGCCAAATTGTAATAACCTTTTCTTGTAAAAACAAATTCAAAATGAACATTCCTAGTAGATACCGGTTCAAGTATTTCTTTAGTTAAGCACGACTCCTTAAATCCTAAAATCACTGAATTAAATCCTTTAAAAACTATAAATATCAGTGGAATTAACCCAAATTCACCAATAAAAACCATAGGTATAACGCAAATCGAACTAAAATTAGGAAACATCACTTACTTCTAAAATAAACGTAATAGATTCTAGAAAGTACTATGTCATTTTGATGGTATATTGGGAAACGATTTCTTCAATAAAGAAGAAATAAAAATCAACTACACAAGCAAATGTTTCCAAATAAAAAATCATGTTATACCATTTAATAATTACACCTTTGAAAACAAATTCATTTAATTGTCTCCCGCAAAAAACAACGTTATTCATATTAAAATTTTAAATAACATTCAGGAAGGCGTCCTTAACGAAACAACATTGTCCCCAGATGTATTTATTCCTTCATAAATAGTTAAAAATGAAAATGGTTTGGCTTTTTGTGTTATTAGAAATAATAGTATGCAAGAAGTAATTGTTTAACAACCCCAAGCACTTCTTCAAGAAATTCAATAAGAAACTTGTTTTATTAATCATATTAGTAAAGACGGTGGTAGGACAAAACTGTTAAGAGAAAACTTAAGATTAGAACACCTAAAGGACCAGGAAAATGATTCTATTATAAAAATTTGTTATAAATTCAAAGATATATTTCATCTTCCCAGTGATCATTTAACATATACTGAATTGACTTCATGTAAAATTCCAACTTCTTAAATTCCGGTTTCCGCTAAAATTTATCGTTATTCAAAAATTCATGAAGAAGAAGTTAAGAAACAGGTAGATAAATTATTAGAGCAAAACATGATTCGACATTCAACTTCACCATGGAATTCTCCAGTATGGATCGTACCCGAAAAAGCCGATGCCTCTGTTGAAATGAAATGGAGGATGGTTGTGGACTATAGGAAATTAAATGAGATCCCCTTCCGCAATTTAGGTAAAGCATCATAATTTTCCACTCTAGATCTTGCCTCTGGGTATATCCAGGTTTCCTTTGATCCAAGTGACAGAGAAAAAATGCTTTTCAACACCGCACGGACATTTTGAATACTTAAAGATGCCCTTTGGGCTTCGCAACGGACCGCCGATTTTTCAAAGACTTGTGACTACAGCACTGCGCGGACTCAAAGCTTTCATTTACCTTGATGATATAGTTGTATTCGGTAATACGCTGGAGGAGCACAACAGTAGTCTGATATCAGTTTTCGAAAGACTAAGGCATTATAATCTCAAACTTCAACCTGATAAATGTGAATTTTTGCACCGCAGGGTGAATTATTTGGGACATGTAATCACCAAAGAGGGAATTACCCCAAACCCTGATAAAATCAAAGCAATAAAAGAAATGAAACGAACACGAACCGCAAGAGACGTTAAATCATTTATAGGACTTGTAGGCTATTACAGAAAATGTATACCTTCATTTTCAGGCATAGCAAAACCTTTAACTAAATTATTCGGAAAAAATACGAAATTCAATTGGACAGATAATTGCGAAAAATTATTCCAAACCCTTAAAAATGCTTTAAAAACAGAGCCATTGCTTCAATACCCAAATTTCGTAAACCTTTTATATTAACCACTGACGCTTCTAATGAAGCTATTGTTTCAGTACTGTAACAAGGTAAGATCGGTGAAGACTTACCAATTGCGTATTATTAAAAAACAATGAATAAAGCAGAATGTAATTACTCTACAACAGAAAAAGAATTGTTAGCCATAGTCGTATCAGTTAAACATTTCCTCCCTATCTGTTTGGTCAAAAATTTACAATAGTGACTGACCACAAGCCTCTTACTTGGTTGGTGAACTATAAAGACCCTTCAAGTCGCCTTGTTCGATGGCGTTTAAAATTATTATAATATGATTATAATATTTGCTATAAGCAAGACAAGGAAACCCGTAATGCAGATGTCTCGAGCTGTCCAATTATGTCAATTAATAATGACTTGTCCTTTCAAGAATTTCAAAATTCAGTAAATCAAAACGAAGACGAGAATGTCCTTCCAGCAGACACAATTAGTAAAGAAAAAATAAAAACCTTAATTATTCCTGTATCCTGTGACGTATCAGAATCAGAAATGTATATAGAATATGTTAAAACCAACTTTCCTAATGCAAAACTGAAAAACCATTCTGTTCGAGATGTATGTCATTTACAAAACCAAGATCAAAGTTTATATGTAATTTTCATTAAAAACAAACTTGTAGATAAAACAAGTACAGAGAATATATTTTATACCTTAGCCAATTTGTTTAAATTTCTTGACATTAATAAAACAAGAGCGTCTCGTTCTTTCACCATTACGGATCTGCCTGTATATGGCGCGTTCGTATCAAATAAAGAATTATTACAAATACTTTAATTTATTTTCAAAGACTTAAACTATAAAATTCTTAAAAACGAAACTGAAAATTTTACTGACGAATAAACAAAGACTTTCTGTTAAAAGAATTTCTTATTAAAAGAATACCATGACAGCTTGTTGGTAGGACATCAAGGTGTAGACAGGACATATAACAATATAAAAGGCAAGTTTTATTGGCCAAGCATTCGTGAATCGGGTGCAGAATACATAAGAAAATGTCCGACTTGTCAAACAGCCAAGACTAATTTCAAACCAAATAAGAGTCCTATGATTATCACGACTACAGCTCAGAATTTTTGTGAACGAATAGCCATGGATATTGTGGGAGCACTAAACGAGACGGAAAATGGAAACAGTTTAATTTTATCTTAATAAGACTACTTGACAAAATTCGTTCAATTTTATGCCTTCCCGAACACAGCCAAGCAACTGTTAGCATACATTTCTTGAAATTTTTTACACAATTTGGTTTTCCTGAATCAATACTTACTGATCAAGGTTCTGAATTTACTTCAACCATTTTAAGGGAACTTAATAAATTGTTAACTATGGTATAGATCATAAATTAGCATGTCCTTACCATCCGCAAACTAATGGATCACTAGAAGAAACACACCCAAGACGTGTAGAGAGTATAAGGTAAATTATAACTGTAACATTTATAAAAACAAATTTCTCTGTTATTTTACAGCTAATAAAGAATCAACGAAGAAGGCTACACTGATAACTCTTTTCTCTGAGGAAAGCGTCTAGTTGAGGAATCACGACACATTGAATCACTGACATTATTCTTCTTTGATATTCACTTTAGTATATCAGGGAGATCTTTTCATTAAAGACATAAGTTTTACATAGCTCATAGACTATCAGAAGAAAGTGCTAATGATTGGTCGGCAAGATGGGTTTATCTTTTAGATGTGAATTCGGCAATTTCTTAAATGTTATAAGAGATACATTAATATGAGAAACAAAACGATTATAAAGTCCCAGATCGTCTCTTTGTGGAGTACCCTGTCATGTTGACTCTCGAAAAAACCAAAAAAATAGCAAATGGAAGTGTGTTAAAGTTACAGAACTAATCAGAAATGAAGGACGAGCTGACTATATATGCCAGGAAACAAATTCCCTGAAAAACCAAGGCGTTTGCCTGAAGAGTTTGCGGCCGACAGGATCAGTGACCTACCCAAAGAAGGAACAGAGGTCGTTCAGGTTAAGTACATGCCTACGCGGATGAGCGAAAGTTTGGTGACAACTCCTCGAACAGCGGTTCCATAGGCTCCATGAGTGATGTTATTCCATGATGCCGTTATCGTCAGTTGTGTAGGTAAAACTCATGGTCATAAGTAGAGGAGAAGCGCAAACAGGAGGAATATGTCAGAAATTGTTGGGTAGACAACTGCGAAATCGACACTGGAGCGTCCTTGTCAATAGTTAAATATAATGAACACTAATTCGGCTTTTTAAAAAGAAACTTAATTACAAATAGCTAAACTGGTATAATGGCTGGCAGAACATCAGAGAGCGAAAGACAATGCCATAAATTATGGCTGCTATGGGTTTATATAGTAGAAAAATGCAATGTAGGAAGTCAGCAGTATCCGTGGGAAAGCTGGATTTAATTCCTCCCACCCTAAGCTGAAGCCGTCCTCGGCGATGCAAGAGGAAGTTCGGGGTAAGGTTGTACCTCAGGAGGCCAAGACTCTGTTGCCGAATAATTCTGCTTGAATATATAGCTGAAAAGTTTCTTACAATAGTCTTTGTTTAAGTAGATAAGGAAAACAAATATAAAGATAATAATACATAATAATATACAACATATAATAATAATATGGTCAACTTGCCAGTCGTTAACAATATCTAAAGATTCTACATTTATATTAGCTAAATGAATATCTTCAAAAGAAGAGTTAATTTAATTCAATATTAGATAACTGTGATGGTAAACATATTGTACTTTCATAGAATGAATAATAACTACAATTATTAAGTAATGATTCATTGTCTTTTGGAGACAATAAAACTGTTTACTTAGGAAGAGCAGTTAGTGTATGATTACCTGATACAATATCTAATTTCTTTATATTAAATACAAGATGTTTATTAATTAAGGGAATACCTTTTACAAATGAAGTTGGAGTACTTAAAACTAATGAATTACAACCATCTAATTCTTTATCATCTACCGAAGTATTAATGCACATGTTCGATATTTTAGAAACATTTTTATAATAATAATTATTATTAATGAGATCACATTCACCTGTAAGCAACTCATTATATATTAATACCAAAGATGGGTAGACATTTGCTGTAACACATTTGTTATCTCTTATTACAGGATATGATAAAAGGAAAACAGTTTCATTCGAAGGAGAGAAAATAGGGATCTGTACTAAATAGGATATATGATTCTTATGTAAGGACCAGTGTACCTTACCCAAGTGCCATAGTACTTCAGGAAGAGTTTATATAAATTTTATCTGAGTTTTCTCAATGATTTTAGCTACTTCTGATATAGACAAAAGCTAGAATGTATGATATTTAGTTAACAAAATTCTAGACTTGTATCATTATCATTAGTCTTAATATACAACAAGATGAGATTTTCAAACAAGAAGGTGTATTGTTTATGTAATTCACTTGTGCTTGTAATATTAGCTATGTTTTGTAAGTTATTCTATATTTTAACATTGTTATCTTGTATAATTTGAACATCTTTGTTGAATTTGTCAACCAGTCGTTTTTTTAATGAATAATTGTTTAGCTATGTTGTGTTCGACATATGTCCATCAGATTGTACCTTTGTAAGTATGTCATCTTACTCTTCTTTATCAATAGCGTCCATATTTCCTGTTAGCCATGAAATAGCAGATCCTAAACCGTTAATGAGTCCTCTTCTAGCTCTGCGATTGTTTAAGTATAAATGTTCAAATTTTAATTTTGTATATTGTAAAAAAGAGTTTATTACATTAAGTTTACTTGGTATCCTATGTTTGTATAGCATAAAAGTAATTAATTTATGAATTGAATTTTGTAAAGTGTGTAAGGTGTCTAAATTTAAACTGTAAATATAGGTATAATAGTCTGAAATAACGTAATAGTCTTGAATTTTAATATGCGTTATACCTGCTGATTTACTAAGGTCTGTCAATTGGTATGGCACCACTGGTATAAGGATTAACCATAGTGCTATGATGTGGAGATGATGCATGACCTGTAACAAATGAATTTTTAGTGTTTTTTTTCTGGGACGTTTCATTCAGTTAGGGTGAATTTTTTTAAATTTTCCCTCGACTATATGTTTTTCATTTTATTATCTTTATTGTATTTAGTTTTAAAGTATATTGGTTTGTGTTTCTTGTAAAATGTAGATTTTAAATACGGTTCGTCTGGCATAGAGGGTTCAGTTTCTCTAGTTCAATTTAATTGTTCAGTTCGTTTTTGTTTTTCAGTGTCCAGTTAGCCTTTTACTGATTGGTGAATAATTTCTAGATTTTTTAAGTACTCGTTAGCCACTAAGGCGTCTTGCAGTTCACGAATATAAGGATTTTTAGATGTTCCGAAAGTAATTTTTATAGGTGTTAATTTAATGTTTGTATTTAATGTATTGTTGAAAACTATGGTCACTAATTTAATACATTTCTCTATTGGTATGTCTTTCTCTTCTAACTGAATAGTATTTAATAGTTCAATTAGTGTGGAATGAGATCTTTCAATAAGACATTATGTGTCTGAATGTCCTGGGATAGTATAATGCGGGTCTACGTCATATATGTACTTATAACAAATTTTTCAAGCTAATGTTATTAAATTCTCTTCCATAGTACATTTGTAGTACTTTCGGAATTCGAAATGGTGCAAAATATGAACTTAAATGTAACAACAATAGTATTTCGACTTGATTAAGGCTGGTTAAAGGATGTATTATGAATTTTTTAGAGATACAGTCAATCAAAGTCAAAAAATGACGGTTGTTATAATGGAATACATCTATTTGTGGGTGAAAGTTCATAGTGAATTTTCATATGATTTCTCTCGTATTTAACTTTTTGGTTCTTATTTGTTGGAAAGATTTGTTAATGCTTTTATGGTATGTCTTGCTTGTCTGATAGTTGGTTATGACGTCTTGTTGCTCTGTAGGAGTTGTAACGTCTAGATTTAGTTGGCTGTATATCTTTAATTTTATAGTATAAAAGTTACTTGTTACAAAATTCTTAAATGTTTCAAACATAGCTCATTTTTTAATGAGCCAATGCGTAAACAATAAATCCCATATGTAGTATGTGGTTTCAAATACTGAATACAAAAAGTTTTTATTATACTTAGGTCGAATATTTTGATAGTGCGCAAAATTGCTGGTCGATTAAAATAATTAGAGTAAGGTAAAATTTGTTGATGAATAACAATTAATGAGAGGGAATAGAATATAAAAAACTATCTGTCCCAGCCAGGAATCGAACCTGGATCTCCTGCTATCCGGGCGGGTGTACTTGCCAGTTATACTACCAGGACGCGTTAGTTGTCTCATTCAATTACCTCTACACTAGCAAGAGCCTGGCAAGTACACCGGCCCGGATAGCAGGAGATCCAGGTTCGATTCCTGGCTGGGACAGATAGTTTTTTATATTCTATTCCCTCTCATTAATTGTTTGAAATTTACGTGGGATAAAATACCACAACCAAATTAAATATTTATTTGTTGATGAATGTTTGGATGTTGCTTAGTATATGTAAATTGCGTATGATGTGGAATTTTCATGTTTGTCACATTCTATTTGTTAATAATTTCAATAGTGCTTTTGTATTTCAATTTTGTAAGTATTATGCTGCCATCATTTATCAATTTATTGTAAGCATCATTTAAGTCCTGTATTTGTATTACTTGCAATGAGCACCTAATGTTGGGTGAACACCATGAATAAATGGTCTAACTAGTGTGGCGTCTAATTGTAAAATTAAAATGTTTAAAAGTGATCCTTCTAAATTATCTAAGTTATATCTAGTAATAACAGTAGTTCGTTTTTCGTATAAGTGGTTAAAGAATTCCACCGGGTGTTCCCTAGAGTTGCGAGCTCTGCGATAAGGTTGGGTACAGTGCGGTTGTCAGCAAAGTTTTTTCTCAGGAATGAGTTCATTCACGTTGTAACAATTATTATTATAAGCCACAGCTTCTACCGGACCTTCCAAATGACTCGTAGCAGCCTTAAAAATTAACCAGTGGTTAATTTGATGTTCTGTAATATCGGTAGTGTAATAATTTTGTAATAACTCCTCACAAGTTGCTATGAATTGGAGACGTTTATAGCTGGTTCCATCATATTTTGGAATATATTTGCGGATATTATGAGGAATGGCTTTAGATACTTTAGTTTGGGTGGACATGGTTAAGGATTCAGGATTAAGATATGAAGGCTTAAAAAATATTTTGGTATTAGATATACAGAATGTATTTCTTCTCATAGGAAATTGATCTTGTGGTTCCTGCGAGTCTTCGCAAGTTGACGATGATGTTGAAGTTCTCTTCTGCCTAAAGTCGAAAATTTAAGCTAGTTTTTCAGAAAGCCCGGAATATTAGTGTTCCTAATCGAGAAATTGATCACGATAATTAAACAAATTTATAAATTCCCGTAAGTTAAGAATAAAAATCCAAAGTTCCCCAGGATGTGAGATAAGTTCGCAAGCAGTAAGACAAAAGGCTTTTTAAAAAGTAACTTTATTAAAAATAGTTACACGGGCTTAATGACTGGCAGAACATCAGTGAGCGAAAGATAATGTTACAGAATATGGCGTGGGAAAGTTGGGTGTAACTAATGATTCCTCAAGCGACACTTCTGAACTTCTATTCCATATAAATAATCTAAAGGGTTATTATTATTTCTACCACCAATGAATATAGAACTCTCATACCTTATATTCTCCGTCTTCATTGGTTTCTGTACATCCTCTCCCGTTGGCGAGCGCTTTCGGACGACACTGTCCATCTTCTGGCCGAATACATACGTTCACTGTCACGGTCCGTATTCAACTCAGTTGATGAACTGAGTTGAATACGGACCGTGACAGTGAACGTATGTATTCGGCCAGAAGATGGACAGTGTCGTCCGAAAGCGCTCGCCAACGGGAGAGGATGTACAGAAACCAATGAAGACGGAGAATATAAGGTATGAGAGTTCTATTCCATATCGTTGTGGAACGTTATAAATTGTCTTCTCGGAATTATGATGGTTCTACATTCTCAGGTTTAGGACAAGTTACAATTGGGTTTTTCTATAATTAAATTACTTTGAAGGGTTTGTCGCAAACAGTTATCCAAAGTAGACCCTCCTTTGCCAGGCAGGGACTACTTCAAATCCTTCCAGCTCTCTATAGTTAATAAAAGTTCTAATAAGAAAGATAAAAACTTAGAATGACTGATTTCAAAGAAACTTTTAGAGCTGAAACCCAAATTCTCAGGGAAAAAATTTGTTTATCGATTGAGGAGGGAGCAAAACCAATAATTTTAAAATGCGAGGCCTTTTCCCTTCGCTCTGAAAGGTAAGGTAGAAGATGAAATAAATAAACTTATTAAACTAGGCAAAATCGAAAAGGTGGAGCTTAGTGAATGTGGATTTCCTATTGTAGCCGTTTCCAAGACCAATGGGAAGTTAGGAATGTGGGAATTACAGGTTTTTTAATAAGGTCCTAAGAGGCGAACCCTACCCTTTTCCCAGGATCGAGTAATATTTTCTAAAAACTTAGAGGTTTCACATTTTTAGAGAAATGAGGGATTGATTTCAGGTCGGATCCCTCATACAAGCCATTGACCAATGGCCAGGCCGAGATCTCGATTAAGACAATAAGAAGAGCTTTAAAGACAGCATTATTAGAGAGTAAGGACGAAAACGTTGCTATAGTTTGGCTGGCAATTTGGCAAGCCACGTTAAGCAGCAAGAGACCAAAGACTGTGCCAACCAAGGAGGTATAGCGAAGAGGTTTTCAGAAGACGGACTGGGGGGGTCACCGTCAGGTCATCGTTGAAGATTGAAAAAAGACACACCAATCAGATGCGCACCCACTCCACATATGACTCACAGGTTGAAGACTGTTCTGGTGGTCCAGACCTCCTCAAGGGGACATCTGTTTTGCCTGATCTGGAACTACCAGACACTACTGCCGAGAGGTCGAGTCTTTTTGTCAATGCAATTTTACTGGACCACCTTGATGATGATCAATAGAGGGGAATCAGAATGCATTAAAGTAAATTTCCTACTATGGATCCTAACAGGTACTATAGCATCTTATTGATAATGTTAGCTTGGGTTCTACAACTCAACTGGAATGCAAACGTATTACATTCAAAGGACAAGAACTCAACAGACGACATATACTCTTATCCAGGCACATAAATAGGTGTTCACAATCACAATGGAAAACAAACTGACTCTCTACAACCAATTTTCAGTAAAATGCCCTAGGAAGCACTAAGGCTTTCAATATCCAACAAGTGCCATAATACTGACAATAATTACAGATGTACCATATTATCTCTAAATTTAACATCAATCACAATTTTAATATCCTGCACATCCTAGGGCTAAATAACAGCCACTTCTCACTCGGCTATTGTAAATTTTCATTTAACTCAAACTCACATGCCCAATCCCTGATGTCAGACTTCAACTTTTACAAACCTCTCTGACAACTAAAGTAGTCTTACAACCTCCATGGTCTCAAGGCCTAAATTTACCGGGAGTGGGGTCTTTGGATCCTTTCTCTAAGCTGCTTATATATATTTTTAGTTATGTTTTTCTAAACATTCATTTTATTTATCATAAAATCTAATTTTCAATATAAATTGCGCGTGAGCCAAAACTCAAACAATTTAGACTTTCCGCAGCGAAACTATTTGTTGAAATTTACTGGTGATCGAAGTCATTACTTCCACTGGATAATAAGCCAGATATTCACTCAATCAAATTCGATACTAAAGTTATATAACGCTAACAGTACATATTGGATTAGTAATATCAATATAATCCTTGTATTATGACGGGGAATTGAAAAACGAAACTGATTAGTAAAAAAAAAATTTTAACATAAATTTTCACAAACTTTTCCCTTATTTATTCTTTGTCAGATTGACATTATATATATATGATTCTATATTATATTTGTATGTTTCTTTTTCATATTCAGCCCTGAAATTCAAACTGAAATGTTGGCTAAAATACAAACTTTTATGCTAAGATGATTTTAGTTGGAGTTCGGTCAAGGTAGATCCAAAAAAAGAAACACAAATTTAAAAAATGTATTTTTAAAATTGTTTTTTTTTTTATCTACCTTCACGGAACCCCAACTAAAATCATCTTAGAATAATATCTACGGTCAACAAACTCTCCTTTTGAACAAACTTTTATGGTTACAAATTAGTTTGTAATTCTTCAACTACCAAGACTGAATTTCTGATAATTCTCTCTTCATAAAACTCGACGGTCAACAAATTATCCTCCAAATTTTAAAATGTATTAAAAAATTCTACTAAAATCAAAGAAACTTTTGTAATTCTTTAGGTGGACCTCAAGATATTTAGAACATGTCTGCATAATGTAAAAATCAGCCTAACAATCATTAAATAAATATTTTTATGTGAGGAAGTATTACAAGGCAGAGTATTGAACAGCCATACTTTGACAGTATTTTAATTTGGTACTTAGGACAAATTATTTACTTTACTTAGTTACTGTCAAAAACATGGTCTAATAGTTATTGTTTTTTTTCTTTTAAAGAACAATCTTATAGCAATGAAAATACTTTTCCCCAATTCCTCAAGTGTATTCTTTAAAAGCATTTTTTTAAATTTTTTTTAGCACTTCTTTAATTAATGAAATTGAAAAATGCTCGTAAAAAAAAAAAAAAAAAAAAATTGAGAATAATTTTTCAAATGTGGTAATATTTCTTATGTCAAAACAGTAAACAGGAATAAATTTTAATCGGCTAGCATATATAAGTAATTTTTTTTGTTTAATGGCGTGTCAACTTTTGGTCATTAACTTCAGGGAGATATTTTTAGATGCGGGAAGATATTTTCAACAAGAAGAATTTCTTAGCAGTAGGTCATGGTGAGGTGTAATGAATTGTTAATGCGAATAGTTATTATGTGGATGGACATAGTAATTTCTTTGTGCTTGCAAACTNTATATAGTTTAAGCTTCTGAAAAGATTTATAATAAATTGAGTATTAACTTTATTTTAAATCTGTTACTAACTTACTGCTCATTAAGTAAGTTATCAACTAAGAAAATGATGAATTCACTTTTATTTAAATTAATAAAGTTCATGAAAATTATATTTCAGATTAATTAAATTACTATAAGTAAATAGGCAAATGTTATAATAATGCATGCACTAATGAAAAGGAGAGAATAAGCCAAATAAAGATTAAGATAAAAAAAAATAGAATCAATAAATGGCATTAAACTTGAGAGTGTTTAACAGAGATTAATGATAATGAAAAAACTGGAAAGTAGTCTAGATTTCTTCTAATAAAGGTCCATCATGGTCTGAGCAAGTCTTACATGCCCACTGAGAATGCTGTAAACAAAACTATAAAGGCACTTTCAAATAAGGGATTTTTTTTCATTTGTACACACCAATAGAATAAAATTATATAGAATTGATAATTAAACTAACTATGTCACATTTTTAGTAATTCATTTTTATTTTTGTGAAATATATATTTTTTCCATCCTAACAAATAAACATAGCAATGAATGGGTGATTTATGTTAGCAATTTAATTTTATCTTCTTCTTCTTAAAAAAAAAACAATGTCCTAGTGCACTCTTATGCAGTATTTAAGCATTTAATTGAGTATGGCAGACATAATGGTATCTTATACAAACTCAAATCCATAATGCCAAGCACCATAGGCTTTTTGGTTCCAGCAAGGATTGGATTTTCTTACTCTGATGAAAATGGGTATTCGACAAGGCAGTATTCTTGGATCTATCCTTTTCATTCTTTAGACTGGAAATATCTTTACCCATCCAAATACCCTCTTTGTGCTAATTATTAACAATTCTTTCTTCCATTATGACCTCAAAACCAATCCTAAATTTTATAGAAACACCTTGATGATGATCAACAGAGGAATAACGAATGGGGAATCAAAATAAATGAATCAGAATGCATTAAAGTAAATTTCCTACTATGGATCCTAACAAGTACAATAGCACTCTCTTATAGCATTCTTATTCATTATGTTAGCTTGGGTTCTGCAACTCAACTGGAGCAAACTATTACATTCAAAGGAGAAGAACTCATGGCACATACTTTTATCCAGACATGTAAATAGGTTTCACAATCACAATAGAAAAAAACCTGACTCTTTACAAAAAAATTAATACAACTAATCTGTACTAAATTTTTTCCATGCAAAGCCCTAGGGGACACTAAGGCTTTCAATATCCAACAAATGCCATCTTACCAATCCAAAATACTGACAATAATTACAGATGTACCATATTAACTCCAAATTTACCATCAATCACAATTTTAATATCTTTTACATCCAAGGACTAAATAACAGCCACTTCTCACTCATCTACTGCACATTTTCATTTAACTCAAACCCCTCATGCCCAATCCCTGATGTCAGACTTCAGCTTTTACAAACTCCTCTGATAACTAAAATGAAAGTGGTCTTGCAACCTCCAAGACCTTAGTGTCTACATTTACTGGGAGTGGGGTCTTTGGACCCTTTCTCTAAGCAGCATGTTTTTTTTGTCAGCATATATCTTTTTAAGCAATAATTTAGTTTATTATTTTAAAATTACATTTTTAAACTTTTTAAAATA
>KZ807852.1:0-11995 GCA_000696205.2 Oncopeltus fasciatus
ATATTATTTATTTTGTGGTCTTTAATCCCACGTAAATTTAGATAATTTTTAGTGCAAGGGAACAGAATAAAAAATCTAACTGCCCCAGCCAGGACTCGAACCTGGTTATAATTCACTAAAAATTGTGTACACAAAGTCACTTAATCATATTGAAGCATATTTTGATTTAGAACTAAACCAAACCAATATGGCAGACAAACACCTTGTCATGCTCAGTTTATACAAAAATTCGATCTATAATAATTTCAATACTGTATACAAAATCACGTCAGGCAAAATAATAAAGAGGCCTTAAATATGTTTAATTGAAATATCATGTTTATATATAAAGCAGTTCATTATTTAATTAAATCAAAAACATGTTTAATTTGTTATATATCTGTAGAGTACAAGAAGAATTTTGTGGTTAAGAAGCTCGTTTTTCAACCCAATGTGAAGTACGTACGCTAATAAAACATATCTCAGTTTTTAGCTATTAATATTCTTATTGAACGAATTAAATTACTAACTAAAGGCTATATTCTATGTTAACTTTCACGTAAGGATTTGGATTCAGCTATTAATGTCTGAAGTGGTATAATATATTTATTACTAAAACTACATTACTCTTAACAGCTACATTTCAGCCCTGCAAGACATGTTAAAAAATCGTTAGCAAAGATGATATAAATTGTGTTCCCAATGCCTCGATTAATTAAGTTGCATATGTCAAACTTTTAAGAATGATCAAAAATAGATAAATTCTATGATAATTGACTGTTATGTAATTTTTGGAATTTTGCAGCCAAAAGCCACTTAGCGACAAATTATGAGTTCTTTTCACTTACATTTAATCTTATAGTTAAACCCCGCATAGAGGCACCTGCTCAGTCAAAGGAACTCATTGGGGGGTTCTTTTTAGCCTAGTTTGCTGGTTCGAGTCCTGCCTTCGGTAGGCATTTATTTACAGATAAAAATCTTCTCAGTGCCAAGGGTATTTACAATAGGGTTGCAACCTCTTCCTCCGTAACCTATGTATGTGAAGCTAAAAAAAAGTTAACCCGACTATACCATGACTTCAATCACTAAATTCGTTAAATGGCAGAGGATGAGATTTCTTTATCATTCAACTTTTGTTGGACGGAATGCTCTGTTGGTCTTTGATTGTCCCCAGTAGAATTAACACTAATTGAGTAAATCTTAGATCCCACTAAAATTTTTTGAGGGGTTTGAGAAGAACAGTAACTGAGATACATTTTTAATTATCTCAGATTTCGATTTATACTGATCTTGAATTGTGCAGGAAATGTCGCGAAAAAAATTTTTTTTTTTCGCTTTATAGTTATTTAACAGTACAATGTATTTTCATTCGTCGAGTTGTTGTAATCAATCTGTATAGAGTATTAGTCCTTCTAAACGTATAACTATTTATAGCTTCATATTTAGCCTGAGTCTTGTGGTGGTTGAGAGGGGAGGCTAACGTCATAGATCACCCTTCCCGCGAGCAAGTTATTGCTCCCATTAAATCCCTCAAGAATGGGAATGCTCCTTGAATGGACAGCATCAATTCTGGACTGCTGAAGGTAGACGGGGAGAGTATTGTAGTCGTCTTACTCTCACCAGAATACCTGGCAAGGGTCAAAACGCATGTCTGTCACGCAGGAGATGCGTAATCTAAGCAGATTCCACAGGTTCATTAAAGGTGTAAATAAAAGTAACTTAGGACAGTTAATTTAAATATCGAAGAGAACAATGAGCGCTAAAGTTTGCACTTGACTGGACAGAAAGGTAGTTACCCATCGTAGCTACAAATGTAAATTTATACTTTAATAAGCGTTTTTTGTAAAAATTTTATAAAAATAGAAAGTTGAAAATTAAATTCTATACCTACTATATTCAGTAAACTTTTTCCTAACTCAAATAACAACGAATATATTGCGATTATAAATTTTGGTCTTCCTTTAACCCTCCTCCCCTTTTCCTCATTAGATTTCAATAAAAAATTAATAGTTCAAAGAGCTTCAGGAATGAGAAGTCTAAACACCGAACTATGCTTCTAAATATGTTAAAGTAAGAAGGCTTGCTCAACGCTCAAAATCATATTTTCAAATGGAGAGTTTTTGACCGTAGAGATTATAAGCAGATGTTTTTTTTGTTGGGATTCGATCAAAGTTGATCCAACAAAATACAATTTAAAATAATGTGAATTTTGTAACTATCTGCCGACGTTTCGGCTTACTTTGTAAACCATCTTCAGGGCTATCATGAAGGTGAGAGGGGACGTCGTGTCACCTGGATCACATGTACATGATTGAGCTAATGATTCAGTAGGTTTGTTATGCCAGTATTGTCCCAATAATTTGTTTTATAATTATTATATTTATTGAGATTATATATAAGATAATAATGTTNACACCTTTTTTTTATTTTGTGTTTTATTTTATTTGTTTAAATTTTTAATGAGTTAGGAATAAATTACTGTACTTTTAGATTTAGCTTGAAATTGTCAGGAAGAAATTATGTATATCCCATGACAATAAATATATCTAATCTAATCGCTCTCTCTCTTTATCTATCTACCTCTATCCCTTTCACTCATTCACTCTCACTCCCCCTCCAACCTTCTCTACTTCCCTCTCCTTCTCTCACCTTTATGGTAATAGGAATAATGTAATGAATTAATACTGTAGAGTTTGCTTTTGCTAAAATTTCTAATAAATGATTTTATCAGATACCTCGTGTATTGAATCATTTTAAGTAAGAAGTCATGTATGTGTCATTAATAAATTCCGTCAACATCTACGCTTACATGACGCATTCAATATTCATTGAATATATTAAAGTATCAACCTTCAAAATGGTTTAGGCGAAACATTATTATTAGGCTATAATGCCATAGGACTATTATACTTTATTATTTACAAAAATGAAAAAAAATTGGAACCACTTCCGCTAACAACTGAGTCAAACCGGTCAATAGAGAGTTACAAAAAAAAAATCGGTTATCATTATCGGTCATTATATTTATTTTATTCCCTGTACCCACACATATAAACCTTTTACATGAAATACGTATAATATTAAATTGAAATGTAGGTTAGATAAAAAATAAATGGTATAGTTTTGTAATTGTGCGTACAGCTTTTATTTGTTTTACTTTATTTTTTCTATCTGTGCACATATTATGTGTCATTTGAGTATTTTGAAAAAGTTATGATCTCTTTTCATATTTTTCAATGGAAGATACCTCATTAACGCTCCTCCCTACTTTATAGATAAAAAGTCAAATTAAAATAATAATAATTTACAATATAAAAAAATATATACCTATACAACTAGCGTGTATTTCGCTTGGTGGAGAAGCTGCCCAATGACAGTACTCCCAAATCACTATTTACAATATTTTCAATTGTTTGTTTAGTTTGATTTTTTTTAATTGTTATTAGGAAGTGTTGGCAATAAGGAGGTCCCGCGGCCATTTCTTATTCTTATGCTTAATACTAGATAGAGTTTAGGCTAAAGGATTGGGATGCATGGAAAGGTCAGAGTGGATTTTATTAAAACGGGTTGTGAAAACGTCTTTTACAAAAGAGATTTCAAGGTCATTGTGGAGTAAGGAGTTGGCAACGCAATAGGGTGCATCAACTATGATTCTTAAGATTTTGGATTGGAAGGACTGAATTATTTTGATGTTGGATGGTTTAGTAGTTCCCCACAGTTCGACTCCATAAGTCCAAATAGGTCTCAGCAGTGTTTTATAAAGGGTGAGTTTGTTAGTCACAGTTGAAGTTGACTTGCGGTTTAACAGCTTGTAAAGTTGTCCAAATCTCCTATTTAGTTCCTTTCTTTTGATTTTTGTGTGTGTGTTCCAAGTTAGTCGAGAGTCAAGATGAAAGCCCAGATACCTGACGCAGTCGGAAGTAAGGATAGGAATATCATTAAAGTAAATTCTTCCTCAGTGTGAACGTAACATGACAGCATTTCAAGGCCTACTATGGCACTCAAAATAGCAAGAATCAGCTATAGTTGTAAATAGTAGCATAAGCAAACCTTCTTAAGAAGGGAAGGACACTGAGAGAGCTGGAGAAATCGCTGATAGGAAAGCCTAGTCTGATCTCATCTTGGCTAAGTCCTTTCGAGTGTTAAAGCAGATTAGAACTCTGGGAGTTTAAACCCGTCCAAGTATTGTTTGGAATAAATTCCATTCAATTTCCCAGTCAGAAGGACCTCGGCCAAAGGGCAGCCGTGTTGAAGAAGTCAGCATTAATGACAGAGTGGGAAGGACCAGTGCGCCTCAGTGCCATGAAACCTATCCTAAATAAGAGGATTTGCTATAAACAAGGGTGACTTTGTTAACATGGGGAAACTTTAAAACAGGATTTACAATAAACAAGGGTGACTTTGTTAATATGAGGAAACTATAATACAGGATTCTCAGTAGTTAAGGGTGACTTTGTTAATACGAGGAAACTTTAAAACAGGATTTGCAATAAACAAGGGTGACTTTGTTAATACGAGGAAACTTTAATACTGGATTTACAACAATTAAGGGTGCTTTGTTAAAATGAGGAAACTTTAAAAGAGAACAATAGTGAATATATGTAAATTGAGTCCACAGAGTATGTTAGAAACCACTGGAATTCGTACAATTCCGCATAATTAACATAGTTATACGCAACCTCCTGGACCTTATAGCCTAAACTTATTAAGAGTGGGGTCAATGGGCCCATTCTCCATGCATAGAGATGTTTATTTATTATTTTGTAAGTTTATTTTTTATTGTATATTTTTCAATATCTTCAAAACACAAGATCTTGTTTGTCAGACTTTAAGAAATAAAGAATTAAAAAAAAAAAAAAGTAAACGTTTACATAATTGATTTCTTATAAAAATAGTCCAAAAGAGTATTACACCCCAATACCCTCTTTGCTGATGACAAAGCGATCCTATTCTTCCATCCTGATTCCAAAACGGCTTCGAACATTTTACAAAACCACCTTGATGCTATTCAGGAGAGGTGCAGTAAATGGAGAATTAAAATAAATGAGTCTAAATGCGTATAAGTAAATTTTCAACTAAGAAAAAGATTCTCCTGATAATTTTACGTACAATAACATCATTATACCTCACTCTGATTTAATCCGTTACCTTGAGTTCCACCTTGACTCACGAAACAGGAGTGAACATACTCAAATCGAGCAACAAGAACTAAACAGACGCCATGGTCTCTTATACAACCTTATAAATACAAGACCATATTATGACCAATGTGAATCTACGGTGCAGAACTGTGGGGTGCCGCTAAGCCTTCCAATATCCAACGAATACAATCCTTTCGGTCCAAAATTCTCTTAAGAATAATTGCTAACGCTCCATATTATGTGTCCAACTCTACCCTTCGTCACGACTTCAATATTGCTTTCGTCCAAGACCTTATCTCCACCCGATTCAAGGTCTTCCAGAGTAAACTCCAATTTTATCCTAATCCATATGCCAAATCCCTGTCGTCGGACTCCAATCCTCACAATCCCCGCGGCGACTATAGCGGCGATGGCCTCGCAAACTCCTGGGCCTTAATGCCTATACTTATTAAAAGTGGGGTCGATTGGCCTCTTCTCCCTGGCCAGTGATGATCATTCATTTATTTTAATGTTCATTTTAATTTTTTTTAAATTATATAACTCTCATCATATTCTAATGTGTTAACTAATAGTATGTAATAAANTATGGTTATAATATTAATGAATAAAAACACTTTTAATTACGTTGGCATTAAACAACAGATACTTTTATTTAATTAAATTATTTTGGTTATATCTTTTATGCCTACGTCAAGATCAAGCCTGACAGTAAAGCTTATTTCTAAGCTGTTAGCTAAGGTTCAGAAGTTATAAGCTTGGCAAATTGGCAAAGATTTGCTCATATGATGACAGCATAAGATGATTGATAACACTCTTTCCAAAAGTGTTATCAATCATCATATTCTATATTTACACATTAATTTAAATTATTATATGAAAATATTGAATGGTTTTAAATGGAATAAATGACTTGAACAAATTGAACTAATTATGTTTACCAAAAAAATATAAACATGAATTCAAATATGTAAATTTTCTTAACAAACTTAAGTGGTATACTAAAATATATATTTAATTAAATCGTTTTAAAAGTTATGTGTTCAATTAAATAGTTTTAAAAGTTACATATTCAATTAAATAGTTTTCAAATTTATAAATAAATAATATAACATAGTAATAAATTATAACTAGAAACTGTATATGTGAATTAAAATATTTCTTCAAAACCTAACAATCACCAATGTATTCCTTGTTAAAAATAATATGACAAAATGATAAACTATGATATTTGTCAAATATTATCTTCTAATGATTATATTCTGTAAAATTTTTACGAAAAACACACATTAAAGAGATTTTTGAAAAAAGTAACAAAGAAGATAAGGCGGTACTTAATTTGAAAATACAGAATCAGGTAAATACCTGGTTCATATGCCAAATTAAATGTAGGGTTCAATTTATAGTTTAATATCAACGTTTTTTTAGCATCAATGACCTCAGGAGTCTAAGCGCAAAAAAAAAAAAAAAAAGAAAAAAAAAAAGAAAGGCAATGAGAGATAAATTAGCCATTTATTTTATTTATGTCCATCTTAAATAAATCATAATGAATATGTTTATTATATGCAGCTCCATGTTTCAGACTTCTTAGATTCTTTATCATACAACTGGTACTACTTTAATTCAAAAATATTGTTTAGATTTAATTTTTGTGATTAGGTATTTATCAAATTATTATTAATATTAACTTGAAATAATTAATCATAGTGGCAAAACTAAAGCACTTAAATACCAAATACAGTTTGAAGATAAAATAAATTTTAAATTAGACAGCCGTTTATTTTTAGCGCGTAATCATCTCAATTAATTATTTAACATAAATCACTTGTACTCTGAAATTGTACTATTTAGTTGAGTATGAATTATGAATTAAACAGTTTTGTTCATTTAAGTGTCGAACAAGATAACAGATTAAGTGTGACAGTGCTTTTGAATTTTAATGTTTGCCTTGATGTACTTGATCACACTTATTTTTAAACTTGTACAGGGATGAAAAGGGCAGTAAAAATCCATACCTTTACATGGAGTTTCAGAATACATATTTCAGACAGGCAGTTTTGAAGCTTGGATTTTACGAGCTAAAGCCACGCAAATCTAAGAGGGGAACCGTGGCGCTAAGGTTATCTCTGGCAAGATGTAAAATCCTGTGTCAGTACAAAACTTAATTAAAGCTTTGACAAGAGAAACTGGACATGTGTTTACATATGCTTGCCTCTGACGGGCGAGCGAGTGGTCACTGTCAAAACTAAAACGCAGAATCAAGGTGTATACAAACCTATCTCACATTCTCAGTCATAAGAGGACCAAGTAACAGATAAATATAAATCCTCATGCTATCGAGATATTTCACTAGGTTATTCGAAATATTGATAAGCAAAGTAAATAAATCTTACCGAAAGTTTATCCTTCATGCGTGAACATGGTTAAGAAGGATAAATAATTGAAGCTTGAACTAAAATAATTTACCCACTGTTAATACATAATCTTATGTATGGGAAATGCAACGGAGAAGAAACCGAAATTTCTACTTTTGAGGATTCTCCTCCCTTCTTCCTCTCATGGGAGCCATGAATATCTAGCCAGCCACCTTATGCAGACTATTCTTTTTAAATTTCTACAAAAATAAAGCCGATTGTTATAAACTTAGTTAAGTTTAAGGTGGGGGACACTGCCACTTGCACGTTGAGGCAGTCCCAGGGCTTAGAATGTTATAAATCAATATATCTAATGGTTAAATGAGTGCATAATGTCATGCATTTCAATCACATCATATGAGATTTATTTTAAATACCACTTTCTCAGGTCATTGTTCTGAATCTATATTGCACTATCATATAGTCAACAAAACGTATGAGTAAATTTGCAATCTTATCAAGGTTTCATCAATTTCATATCATTATTATTGATGACTTAATTGTAAAGTATAAAAATTCTGAAAGCCCTACCCATCACAACTTTTGGGCAATTTAATGTCTGTAGGGTTCAATGCCATCTATTTTTATCTATTTTTGGTTCATTACATTATGTTAAGGCATAATACAGCTTGTGCTTTCTTTTAATGTTTAATAGGGTAGTATAAATGATTTAATTTGAACTATTATTATTATAAAATATAATAAGTTCAAAAGAAGTCCAATACCTACATTTTTATAAACCATTTTATAAAAATGGTATAAAAAAATATATAAAATATATATATTGCTATTTTAGCCATATCAGCGCTAATCATCGTAGACCATTTAACAGTAATTGAATTTTTCATATGAAAATAAAAATAATGTAAAATTCTTAATGTTGCCTTTGAGGGGCGACAATGGGGTGCAAAACTGTAGAGGTAACTTAAGGCATATTCTTACACTCGTGTTATAAGCAGCCCTTCATAATTCGATAAGAGCCTGACCGGGGTGGAAATCTAATCCATAGTGCCCCCCCACCCCCTGACTTGGGTGTCCCAAACGGATATCTTTTGTTAAGAAAGTGCCCCAAAGTGCTTTTTAGCCTTATCCCATCTTTGGTAATGATGATGTCAAGCGGAATAACAAAGGAGTTTAGAGGAAATCATAAATTGCAGAATCGCACTTGACTTAATGAAACGTGCGAAAAAATATTAAATTATAATTTAAATTTAAATGCTAACTAATTTGAGATTGACTTCTGAAATACATTCTCGGAAATATTTGTTTTTCTAAAAGAAATCATGTTACCAATCACGAGTGGTGCGTGAAAGATATATGACGCATTATTTTTACCTTGAAATGCACACAAATCGCTTGTATGAAATTCTTCAATACTTATTTCTGCAGTTGATTTTGACTAAACAGACATTTCGAATGGAGTCACGACTAGATTCGCTCTAACTTTGTCTAGTATTACTGTTATATTCTCATTTAGGGACAGGGAAAAATATTTCTCACTGAAGGGTCACTCTTTACGATTCAACTGTATCAGAATTTGTTGTAATCGAGTGGTGCAGCTTGTTCGTCATTGGCTACCAATTTGATTGGTGAAAACTCATTCGGCAACGCTTACTTGAGCCCAATGTGACTTTAAGGGAACATATTTACGTTGGCTACTCCTTGTCTGCTATCAGGAACTAATTAATTTTGAAGACAAGCGGGAGGGATTATAACTTCGATTATTTTGTCTGTTGGAATCTGCGCAGATAAATGCTGTTAACAGTGCCCGTTTTGCTGGACATACATATTGTCGCGACCCTTCCTTGTCGAGAAGGATGTGCCTGAATGGGAAAAACGGGCTTTTAAATAAAAGTCAAACTGAGAGTGATGTTACAGTCTCACATGAGAATAAGCGTAAAGACTCATAAGCTCTGGAGCTCAGGCTAAGACTGACGACCCCACTATGAGAGTGCAGGAGAACCGGCTTGCCGCCCTAGACTAGACTCCATTCATTCACCCCCACCCCCATCTAAACAAAGGAGAAGAGGGTTTGCCCTACCCAGGTCTGCATGGGAGTTCTTTTAACGTCTGCCAACAAGACAAACAAGCGTCCACACATCCACTCAGCCAAGGGTACCACCTGGCTGTACGTCGACCTCCGTGCTGTGTTGACCTTGGCGAACCCTTCACAGTAGATCACGTTCTAAACGGCCTCCCGATAATATTGTTTATTACGAGACGGACTAAGAACAACTAAAACCTTGAGGTCTCATCTCCAAAATTATGGCGATGGAGTTTGAGCCACACTTGAATACCTACTTGAGCCAAAAATTGTATAAAACATTTAAGGAACACTTTTGTCTTACTTAAATAAGAAAACCTTTCAAAATTTTATCGAACTTTTAGCTAAACTGAATTATATCGAAATTTTAGCTAAAAAGCGATAAACTGCTATATTATAATAAAGCCTTTTGTTGAGCTAATGATATATTTTGATAAAAATTAAAGAACTATAGGTAAACATGGTACAATTTAAAAAAAATATGTGTATGAGTTCTTGATATCAAATCAGCTTCATCAAAAAGCCACGATCCATGTAAATTTATAGATTATCTGGATACATTATAAATTGGACTTTAGTAAATAATTTTGCAGTTTGTACAGAATGACTAAAATTTTGTAAGTCTGTTAGTTCTATCTGGCGATAAGTTTATTTATTTATTTGTTTATATAATTTTAAACGGACTATATTTTTTGTTTCCCCTAAGATGCATTGGTAAATATTTGTACAAATTTTTCAGAAGTCCAAAGTAACCAGCTTAATTTCCTGGTGGTAAATCTGCTATAACAACTGGTTGCTGTTAACACCATACATAATATATTTGTAGAGGCTATTGTAATTCCATCTGTTTCTTTGTAATTTATTTATTCTCTTCTCCCCGCTCAAATCATCCATGTTTCGTGAAACAGACCTGACTTTCCAACTTGTTCTCCCATTGTTTTCAACTTAAGCTATAAATAACAATTTAAAAGCAGTTCCGTGGAGAAATAGTGCCACCTTGCAAGCTCGCAAAATACAGTCACATACAAGAATTTATGATTTATCCCCATCGCTTGATCATACATCTATTGTCTTTTAATTTATTAACTTTGGATAGTCCTAAGTCATGGGAATCGTCCAAATAATACTTCTATAAATACTAAATATCATGAATTGATTTATTTTTATTTTACCTGACAAATATATATTGTAATCATGAAGTATATAAAAAGAATATTTTATTTGAAATTTAGTGAATTATAAGGTAGAGTTATTAAGTCTAAAATTCTTTTCAAAATACCTAACTCTTTAAATGATAGATCATTCATGGCAACATGTTCTATACAATTTTCAAATACATTTACGTACCAATTGTTTGAAATTAGTTAAATTAAGCTATCCATAAGAAAAATATTGTTTTAATTTCCTGTCATTTCTTAACATTCTCCAAACTATTAATCACATTTCAATTATATTAGGAGAGTATTCAGTTACTGCTCATTTGAAACAAAAAAGAAAAATTTACTTGAGAATTGTTTAGTTTGGAAGTTACACATTCATTACCTCAGAAGAAATGAGCGATATTAACAGGATTTAATCAATTAAACCTTAACATCCAAAATATAACTCAAATTGGATCAAAATTTGTTCCAATGGTTTTCAAATTATGATGGATGGTGAGATACGAAAAACGCAGATGACTAATGATAATTCATTCTTGGTCGTGGATTTTTACCAAGGTAGTCCAGGAAGACGGTAGGATGAGATCGGTATGCCCCATTGCAGTCTGTAGGGAGGCGTGTCCTAGGAGACATCTGGTCCATTATAAATTGCAGTTTGCGGGATCCAAGATATCAGGCGACAGCTGGTCATTAGACGCTGCACTGATTAAGCGAAACGAAGCGGCTCTGAGAATTGAGCGTACATTTTTTAAAGCCCCAACATCTGAAACATGTAGGCCTTACCCGGAGTTCCAGCATACTACGTAGTTCCTCCAAGTCTGGAATATTTACGTCAGATTCCCTGCACCTCATTTTAGCATAAACTGAGAACTGAGACTTACAGGGTACCTGTAATACAGGGTATATGATACTAAATATTCAAAAAATAATCTTTTGTAATGTCAAAAAAAAAGGTGGGATCAATTTAGTAGAACACTACGTTGAAAAGCCAAATAAAATCTCCTTTATTGACACTTTTAGGAACAAAAAGACCCATGTTCACTGTCATTTACCAATGTTATACACATGTTTCAGAAAAATGAGTACCTTCAATAGTATAGTCAGGTTATGTGTTTTCCCACAAGAATGGAGCCATTCGATTATTTGAAAACTTTTTGGGGGGAGAAAAGTTTTAGGACGACATTTAAAAGTCTAAAAAGAAAATAAGTTTTAAAAAATTAGAAGAAAAAGTTTTTAAAAATTCCAAATAAACATATATAT
>KZ807852.1:24586-38166 GCA_000696205.2 Oncopeltus fasciatus
TATATATATATATACTCTCCAGTATCCTCAATATAAGGAATTTCAATCATATAAAGAAACCAAATTCAGTATTTAATTATTTATACAAGTACTGTTGAATGAGCAGGCTAAAATCAGCTGGAAGGTACTCTTTAACTCTTGCAAATTAAATTCGGATCCTAGTTCCAGAATTCCAAATGCCATTCAGGACTAAGTCATCCAAAGCATGATCAATTCCACTCTACTTCATCTCTAGGTTTAGGTAGATATATATATATATATATGTGCAGTTCGTCGTTTATTGGTGCATTCTGTCCAGGTAATTGTCAGACGGGCGCAGTGACATTCAACCGAGCACTGACAATATGTCAGTGGTACCACTCCGCTCATCCTTCGGTACAACTTTTATTTAGTTCCCTCTTCCTATTCCTTCTTTCCTACTCACAGCTATATGTCGTTATTCTGGAACAATAAGAAAAAACAGTCTGATGGATGGATGGTCTGGAGTGAGAGCAGCGATGAAGGATTATTGATTGGTGATGCGTACACCAAATCAGTAAATCACACTCAGCCTTACTCGATCTGCGGCCTCTTATCTAAACGAGCTTCCCCCCAACCCTTCCTCTCATACTTATCTTCTCTACACTTTTCCTAGCGGTCTTCACCATGAAAGCAGTAGTAAATAAACTAGATTGGATATAAGCACTAGTATAGTCAATTTTTTAGTTTTATAAATATTGATTCGTACTGTTACAGAGTCAATCTTCCTTTATTAGATCATAAATTTTTATAATGAATAATTTCACCTATTCCCTATTGAGTAAATTTAAATATTGCGTCTTCCATGGCAGTTGTTGCATTAATGGGTAACAATACAAACGTCTGTCTGCATTTTCAAATATTGTATTCATTCCCGGAGACAATTTGAATTTGTCGCAGTGAAGAGCTGAGGCGATGCCCTGATTATGATGCATTTGTCATCGAGATCCTCCTCACATAAATTACATTTTTGAAAGTGGAGAATGATTTTGTTGTTACATGTTCAAATATTTCTTGCTTATCGAAAGATCTTCTTCCCCACCCCTCCCCCCTCCAAAAAAAAATATAATACCATAAAACCTACAACCATCTATCATACAATTATTAATTCAAATATTTGAAGGGCAAATAAGACAAATATTGTGATTATTTAAGTAAAAGAATCTTTATCAGTATTTTTTTTTTGTTCTTTTAACAAATGACTTGTAAATTTATCGGTTAATATTAATATAATATGACTGTGTTAAAATTGTTGAAATGACACATTCCACTAAATATAGCAAATATTTACCTAAATAACCAAATTGTATTTGGTTAACAAACGGGAATGTTTATTAAAAATCTCGTTTAAATTATATTAGGAATGGATTTTTTTTATCCCATTAAATTACATTTTTAACACGTAATTAGTAACTTATGTATATGCTATTAATTGGTTCATATTTTTAGCATAGGATCAGTGAGGATATGAAAAAATTTCACATACTTAACATGAATAGCTTGATTTACTAGTGTGAGACCGTTGATTAGTGCCAGTTTGATGACAACAACGACCAGCAGCTGACTAAGGTGGTTATTACAATAAAAGAAAATACATTTTTGTAGTGAAATGTTTAGTAGGGGCGCTTAGCATAACCTACTTGGATCCTCTGCCCGTTGCCGACGTGTGAAAATCGGTCTCATGCAGGGTGTGTTCTGTTGGTACAAAGAATTTCCTGATCCCAGCCCTTTTATTTTTTATTTCTTTCCTTTTTTTTCATCACTTCACTTGCTATTTTCGCCATGACTCCTTTGAGTTTCTCTCTTCTATGCAAAACAAAAACTGCCCTTATCCTAAAAATGTCTTTGTTTCTTCGCGTTTTTATGCTTCTTTCTGTACGACAGCTGAAGAATTCTTTTCAAACGTCCTCATTTTAATTTATATTGCTCAAATCGTATTGTGATTGACAAAAATTACAGACTTTTAGGAAACGAACATTCAACATTATAAACTTATAGTCAATAAATTCTCTAACAATTACTATGCAATTCAACGAACAAATGTAATTTATTTTATTATTTTTAAAAGTAACTTTATTTTTTAGCGTAAACTTGAGTATATCTTTATTTTCACGTAATGGGTATTTTTCTAATTGATAGTCACTAAATGAAAATACACTTATTTTAAAAAAATCATTTATGTCAACGTCATATGACAATGAATATGATTATACTGGTTCATGTATATGATCCGTTGAATTAAAATTTTAGTCAAATATATTAATTTAATCTTAAATGAGTATTGTAACTTAATTTGTTGTCACTTTTAGACTATTCTGGAATATATAAAATAATGCGTTTCAAAGAAAATAAGATAATAGCTTTGTGCCGAATCCGTTTTTCCTCGCAGATACCGTGAGTTCACCGAAGGTACCCATTAACTACGGAATTAAGAGAGTTATTTTCCTGTGTAATACGTTTTATTTACCTTACGCGTACACATATTCCATTAATTCCACCAGGAGCAGGGTGATTGACAAACTGTCGCCAGTAGATTGACAGATCTCATTTACGCGTGGACGGTCCTTTTTTAACGAATTCCAAAAGCTAGGTATATTATAGAGGTTGTTCTCTTGAAAGATGTTTTGAAAATATTATTTCTTCTCACCTTTTACCTGCTAGACAGCAAAAAAAATAACATATATATATATNATTTTTCTTTTTGTGTGCGTACTGCACTCTCTATCCCATATATATATATATATGGGATAGAGAGTGCAGTACACACACAAAGAGAAAAATCTCTCGCCCTTCATCGGTGAGAAGTGAAGAGAGACTATATATATGTATTTTTTTTTTCCACTTTTACTTCCTCCTGTTCTTTATTGAGAATATTGAGCTCCAACTGTTTCCTTTCGAATGGTCTGTAGTCAGCCTCAGGGTATTCTTACGTATAAGGGCATTGCCCTCACCAGTTTTTTATATAAATTTACGGAAAAGCACGTATTTATATCTATCTCTAATGAATTCTGGGCTATCTGCATAGCACATACATATCTTGCCTGAATTACCCTTTCTATAATACGATAAAAGCATATGCACACTCTAGTAGACCCACATGGAATCAATATATATCTACGCAAGAATCATCAAATAATTTTGAATGAATCCCTTCACCGATACATAAAGGAAATCCCTTTTATCTCGTGCTTGAAATAATATTAATATTTCCTGTTTGTATGAAAAAAAAAATGTATTTAATTACGGAGAACATATTTGAATAAAAAAATTGGTCACTCCAAGCTTTGACTTGAAGGGATTTATTGGAATAATTTGTCACTTTATTATATCTACAGTATCCAATGGAAAGGGTTTCTCTGTGAGAAGACAAACAAATAAAAAATGTGTTTCTCTCAGTTTATTAGCAAATTGAAATGGTTTTGGGTAAAGGGTTCGGTGCTTTACTGGAAGACAGAGAGTAGCTGACACCCTTCACTAACACGATATTAAGTTCTGGAACGAATTTAGCACTCTCTTTTAGATTATCTAGCATTGAATGGTGCGCTTTGATGTTTCTCCCTTGTGAATAATTTTAATAGAAATGCTTGATGGCCTCGGGGAACCGCTTGAAAATCCCATGGGAATCTCAGGGAAAGATTTTCTTTGTTCTTGAGCAAATAAGGAAATGCTGTTTATCGGAAGACTACAGGAACAAAGAGGTGGGAGACATTATTCCATAATCCTATACATGGTCACATGTGGGTCTTGTCCTATGCTTCTTTTACCAGTGTATAGTAAATAATCATGTTGCTTGCAAACAAAAATTGCACCATTCCCTGAAATATTGGTTGATCCGTTGTTGCTTTAGCTCAAATTATGTCATTACACATTTTTAGTAACATAATTTCATGAACCATAGCAACAAGAACATTTTGGAAGAGTTTCTGCTGGTATCGAATTTAATTTATTGCTTGTACCATCAGAAATATTTTCAAAAAGGCAACTAAGTTAATTTCATAACACGACTATCGGAATCAATTTCCTCTAACCGACCCAACAAAGAATAAGCTAGAAATATAGTACGTTTTTATATAAAGACTATATATATATATATATACTCTCCAGTATCCTCAATATAAGGAATTTCAATCATATAAAGAAACCAAATTCAGTATTTAATTATTTATACAAGTACTGTTGAATGAGCAGGCTAAAATCAGCTGGAAGGTACTCTTTAACTCTTGCAAATTAAATTCGGATCCTAGTTCCAGAATTCCAAATGCCATTCAGGACTAAGTCATCCAAAGCATGATCAATTCCACTCTACTTCATCTCTAGGTTTAGGTAGGGCTTCACAAGAAAACAAAAAATTTTAAATCGTCGTATGTTCACTGTTATTAGGGTTACTAAAACCTTTAAGACATCTAGGGTTGTGCTTTGGAGGGTTCGGCCAAATATAAGTATATATGCATATNTCTGGGGTAAGAGACTCTCACCCTCCATCACCCCTTGATAAGCCCGGAATTCAGGCCAAAATTTTGGATATATTAACATTTTTTTATTTACAAATAAGTTTTTATTTCTTCAAATCCCAAGACCGATGTTTACCCGATTTTCCGTGTTTATTGTATACTTTTACTCTACACGCTTGAAAAACACTGGGAAGCCGTGTGACTCCTTGGCCTCGAGCGAAAGTCGTGCGTGCATTCCTTCTGAAAGGTTTGTTTGCGGGATTGGGCGTGGTGCTAATTGGCGCCTTGGAGCTGAGCGCCCTGGACTTTCGATTGGACGGTGGGGGGGGGGGGGTAATGAGGCCGTGAGTGATTACCTCTGAAAGCTTCCACACTTCCAACTTAGATTAGGCGAGAAAGGGGAAGTTGGAGAGAGGTTCCCCAGAGTGGCGAATTAAACAGGTATCGGCTACTCTTTAACTCTTGCAAATTAATTTCGGATCCTAGCTCCAGAATACCAAATGCCATTCAGGGCTAAGTCATCCAAAGCATGATTAATTCCACTCTATTTCGCCACTTTTTTTTTTTTACATTAAATTCTGCATTGGGTTTTTATTATTTCACTTGTGCGAGGGGTAATGAGTGACTACCTCTGAAAGTTTAGACACTTCCCAAATAGGGGAAGTAGTACAGAGTGGCGAATTAAACAGGTGTCGGCTACTCTTTAACTCTTGCAAATTAATTTCGGATCCTAGCTTCAGAATTCCAAATGCCATTCAGGACTAACCCAGAAAAGCCCAATGAATTCCACTCAACTTCGCAAATTTTTTATATTAAATTCTGCATTGGGTTTTTATTATTTCCATTACATTAAGACAATATAATTCTATAGTAACACTAGGCAGAGATTAATATGAAATTACGTGAAACAACGTGGAATTGATGAAGAATAATTAGCTGACTGAGCGCTGTATAGCATTTTGAATTGGAATAATTTTTATATTGACAAATGTTATCTTAAAATTAATTATTAAGTATATAAAAAATATAGATATTTATTAGTTGAGCTTTGTGCCAACAAACACACCCTCCTTTTCAAGCCTGGTAGCCAGCCATCAACGTGGGCAGAGAAGAGACGAAGATCTCGTCGAGGGTAAAACAGTGCATGAGTATTGAGGGTCAGGTCCTCAAGGACGAGCCCAGCAACGAAATTTTCAATTGCCTAGTAAGATATTTTGCCAACTCCTTTAGACACCACAAACTGAATAAGAGGGTGTTTTCGTCCCCCTTCACACTCTTCATTTAAAATAATATGTCACCGTCACATTATTCTACCCCTCCAAAAGTGAAAGGGTAGAATAGTTTTTCTACGAAAGTGAAAAACTTTGTTGTAGATCACAATAGAAAGAAAAAAAAGTGGGGGAAAGGATAGTTCAATGGAAATTAAAAAAGAAAAGTTTAAACAGAAATTTTTTTTTTTTTTTTTTTTTACACGTAGGTTTCTATGCCTCATTCTAATTTCAGCCTTGAAGAAGCCATAACATGATGTACGAAATCTTGGCAAAAAGTAACTTTACTACATGGTCAAGCTCTGAAGAAGTTTTTTTTAGCACTTGATGAGTCAAGATAAACTTTTTCTTATAGTGGTATGTTATTACATAAATTTAAAAAGNCATTTGCAAATCCAAAACTTTCAATATTCATTTAAAAAAAAAAAAAAAAGTCCCGCTACTAGCCTTACAGCCCAGGGGGGAAACGCATGTCTCAAATGTTTTTATTCACGACCCACGGAACACAAGAGATGTGAAGTCAGGATCCGTTCTGCCTGCCCATTTTTTCCCATTGAATAATGAAGTATGGTACCCAATTATGTCTGGGTGCTCCCATAAGCACATTAAGAATCCTGTGAATCATTACAAACAGAAACAGAGAAATAATAATTAAAAAACTTTCCGATAAGCTGTAAAAATATAAGTAAATTGCATATGTTATCTCATAAGCCGGAGAGAGCAATTAGAGTAAAAGTTGGGTTCGCAAAAGCTTCAAAATGTTCGTGTGGGAAGAGTAAAGAAAGCACTCAACCCTCGTAGTTACATTTGTAAATGTCGAGCCTTAATAGTACACGTTTTTTTTTTTGTTTTCAGGATGTTACGAAACATAAATGTTAGAAATTGATTTTTATACCTGTTACGATCAAAAAAATTTCTCGTAAAACTAATTTAAACGGATATATAACGATTCGATATTCTTCCTCAATGCTATCCTCGCCCTTATCAAATTTCAATTAAAAAATAATTATTCATCGATCAGTAAGAGAAAAATTTAATACCTAAGATGATTTTTATACTTAAAAAGTAAAAGGTCCCTCCCAACTTTCGATGAATCTTAAATTCTTAAATATGTTTCTTGATATTAGTTTCTTGTAAAAATAATAACATAATTTTATACTTATTGTGTATTAAACATATTTAGGGATTTTTTATTTTTCAGTTATGCATTATTCATGTTATATAATTTACATTTTAACCACAATTGAGCAACATTTTTAGAATGAACTTTTGATTTACCAAGACTTTTGGTAAAGATGGTTGACGGAGCTCGCCAATTCTCATGAATTCATCTTGAAAAAAGCGAGGAGGAGAAGGATTACGCTTGAGCGATGAAAAAGCTTTGACTACATCACATGAAGTACGCGAGAGATCTTGGCGTATTTGAATGAGAGCAGGACGAGGGAATCCGCGCCCTTGGCTGCGGTCATCGACTCTTCACCCCCACTACCTCTCCGCTCCACTGAACAGCTCCCTGTCAAACCAGGGGGGGGGGGGGCTGCAGACCGTGGCCTCCTGCCCGCCATCCTGGAAACGTAAAGGAACAGAAGAGTTATCTTCCTTGGTGAAGAGCAAGTGCCATCGTCAGAAGAAGTAAAGCGACGGATGCCGAAGACAATGGTGCGAGGTCGGGACTATCTGGTGGATGAGGCTGAATTTCGAACCTAGGAAGTAAGTAGGAGACGGGAAGTATGAGGAAGAGCATTATATTGCTGAATAACGGTGGTCAAAGCAGGAAAACTCTCACACTCCTCAACTCATCTTTCCAGTTGTTCGTATTCGTATCGGATATTCGTATTTCCCCATTAAAACCAGTTTTCATCGGAAGTTACAATCTGCCTCTAAAACCTTATATCAGAAGGGATTTTCGATAACTTTTCACAAATTTCAAACCTCTTAGTTGATTGCTCAGGAGTAAGTTCATAAGGAACCAGTCCACTGCTCTTTTTCATCTTCTCCATGGGAGTAGATAGTACTTTTCGACACTCCACTCTCCCTGGTAAGTTTGCGAATACTTGTGGACGATTTTGACTCAACAGCTTCCTGCAGAACCCCATAAATATCCATTAATGGTGGCCCAGAATTCTTCTTCTTTTCCAACATCGTATGTCCATCGCTGAATTTTTTCAAACCAACGACGTGCAGTACGTTTTTTTTTTTTTTTCCCCAGGTATGCCTTTTTTTTCGAGAATTTTATAGGACACTGTCAAAAAAATAAATAAACCGAGGCTTTTTTTTTTTTTTTTTTTTAAAGAAACCGAATGGGATTTAACAAGCTTAGAAAAGGTTTTAAAGGGATAATTAAGTATTGGTAAATATTGCATTTAATAAAAAGGTTTTTTTTTTCTTTAATATAATCTATGGGGTCGTTCTGTTAAAGAAGTTAACAGTTCTATCATCAAATAAAGTATCGCCGTTAAAAAGTTTTTTTTTTTTTTTTATGTTTTTTTTCCTTTGAAGCAGGTAAAATAAAACATGTTTTGAACCAGTATTAAAATATGTGGCTCCCGTAAATGCGATTTATTATTGTTTGCATTCGCAAAAAAAAAAGGACTTTATCAGATATCCAAAATGAGATTAGAACATGTCTAGAATAGCAAAGACTTACAGCAGTATTAATGGATATCATTAAATTGGAAGAACAACAATCTTAATGATTAAAATATACTAGCATAAATAACTACATTTCTTTATAAATAACTAAATAAAGTTAGGATAAAAAACTTTTTTTTTAAACTGTAAAGCCTAGTACACAGGTTTAGAATTTTATCATTTCTAAAATTTTGTAAATCAATAAATTTAGAAATATTGACTAAAAAGTCCAATGTTTTATTCTTGGCATGTTGAAAAATATCACTGACCGCAGTAAGTGATAAGACCAAAAATAATTTTATTTTAGAATCCTTTTTATCCTTCCTAATTCTTCAAGCTGAAAAAGAACAGTTTTTTGTTACACTCTTTTAAAGTTATTGTAAATAGTGTTACTTGATGTCCTCTTTAAAAACATGTAATACATATTATGGCCATGTCTGGAATGCTTTGGGATAATATTATGCTACTTTTCAAAAATATTATTTGCCTTAGAAGAATCAACCTGAGAATAAATAAAACTTTATACTAGCTCAGAGAGTGGTCATTGGTCACCTTCTCTCCTCATGTGATTGACATTGAATGTCATTTTTTTACATTTCATTTTAGTAAAATTACAAAAAATATTTTTACTTAACAGAATGTAATAAATAAATAAAAGTTTATAAATAAAAAAAAATACTAGCTCAAATCCTAAGTTTGGCTATCCATAATAATAATAACTATTTTGTTAATTTATTTTTGCAATATTAAAAATAATACTGTATAAACATCAGACCAACATGGCATTTTGGCCATTATTTATAATCTTGTTACAATTACTAAAAAATATAATTGAAGCTCATTATACAAGTTTGGCATTTAGTTTCCTATTTTTTTATGCGTGTAGTACTTCAATAATTTCCACTTGTTTGGAAAAGTCTCCATATTTACTGTGTTTATGACATGAGTACAGAGTTGGCAGCACATGAAGATGTCATTCATAGAACATGAGAAGGTCCATCAGGACCAGAACAACATCCAGATTCAATTTACTAATTCCTTCCGAAAATTCACGAAGACTCTCTGAAAGTTTCAAATGTCTTCAGAAATTACTGGGACGGATTAAATCGCACCCCCTCACCCCTTCTTGGCTCCCATTTTGTCTGAAACATATACAGATCAGTGGGCGACAAAAATTGCTCATATTTTCTCAGAATCATAATCAATACGGGTACTTGGACGAAAAATAGTGGCTAAAAAACAACAAAATAAGCACATGGATAGTTTTAATTTCTACTTTTATGTTCCTCTGATATTGCTATGGGAATCTCAAGATGAATAAGGCAATATCTGAAGGACTAGAGGACAAGGCAAAAAATTTTTGAATAAAATAGATCTTCATGTATTGAATAAATTAATAATTGGTGTTAAGACATTTTTGATAATGCACATATAACTTTCGATAATTTTTCTCAAATAAATTTCACCTTCAAAATTTTCTTAGTACTTGGCCAATTCAGGAATTCCTTTCTAATTGACTCCGTTGAATCGGAGAGGAATAAGTTTTCTTGTTTTGTGGAGACCTGTAGAATTCAGATTCGCTCGGGTTTAGAGGGGTGGTATTGGTTTATCCCTTTTGTTTTCAGGCCAGGGTGGGTTTTTTTTTTCTCACCGTGGGAGAGGGAAAAATGATCTATGGGACGTGGAATGATCCGGGTAAAGCAATATTGGTAATATTGACCGGACCTCATTCGTTCCCGCGAATGGGAATGTCGGCTTCTTCCAAGCGCCAGCTTTTCTTCCATTGGGCCATTTTCTTTTAAGGATGACCTCTAAAGAACATCCTGCCATTATCAATAAATAAGTGGGGTATTTATTTCACCCATTAATTACTTTTAGTATTTACAATACACCTTTTTATAATGAATTACAAAGGATTTATTTATCTACATATTGAGTTTGTTCTCAATTAGCAGATTTATGAAGTTTTATCGATTATTTCTGTGATCTTACCTACTAAACAATAAACGTTATTTATATNTATATATATAGACAGAAGTTGTAGGTCGGTCAAATAATTATGTACAATAATTTAGTCTACGCCAATATTTCGAAAATATTTTTTCTCTTCATACGGGCTGAATATACACAAGAAACAATTTTTTACAATTTTCATACTACTACAAATTATAAAGTCAATAAAGCTATTATGTATAATATAAGTAATTGAACATTTTATTATAATTGTTGTTATTATTATTATTTTGAATTTCAGTTAGCTTACCAAGACTAAAAAGTTAGTAGTTAGAGCCTTGCACATCTGTACATCAATATGTTACCTAACTAATGTAACCTACCTTCTATATCAATGTGGCCATAGCTTGTATAATGGTACTTTTATATCCTAAAAAATACAGATATATACATATATTATGAACTAATTATTCATTCATAAATAAATATATCTATTAAATTGTAAACAAATAATAAAATACTTAATGGTAGAAATTAACAATTGAAGTGGTAATTAAGTGTACAATATTACACTTAATATGTAAATACAAATATAATTGTCAGTATAAATAAAGATATTAAAACAAGGTTGAACTATATGGTGTTATATATGCTATTACAAAANAAATGATGGTTCAAAGAGAGAAGTCGGTATATATATAAAAGAGCGGAATTTTTTACAAAGAAAATATTTTTTCACGCATGAAGAATTGTGTGTGTGAGGGTTTTGCTGAATCCTTATTTGGAGAAACATTTTATCGAGGACCATTGTCACACGCAATGACGTTTCTGTTAGATCAAATGTAAAACAGCTGTAGAAAGGCAATGAGGGTGTAGACGCTGCATGTGGCGATTTGTTCCATCTCCAACGTCGATGTGAGCGTATGCGGGCTCTCTTCCCGCATCCTTTCCTTTCCTTTGTCGTATGCGATGAATCAGGATCGTCTCCCGTTCAGGATTTTCCATTCACCTGTAGAAGGAATACATATGTTTGAGATTGTTCATTAAAGTCGCCATAGGACTGTTTGTTTCCCTGTAACGTATTGGAAACTCACTACCCGTCCATCTCTCAATGATTTATTTATAATTAAACAAAATATTTTTTTCAATGAATTTGAGCTATTAATAATATTTATTGCATTTCATTCTGTGTTTTTTAATAATTATGTTTCCCATTCAGTTATTATTTTATTCGAACTGTGCATAATAATTACGTATAGAGTCCTGGTTTTGAATCCTGAATCCCCTGGTCCTGAACTATTAGAACCAAAGATAGCCACCAGGGCGCGTTAAAGTCAAAACCAGCTTGAGTCTTCACAATTACTCTCTCGTAATGGGACTAGAACTAATAGAGGTTTGTATTTATTAGATTTGTCCTAGAGGACCGGCCTCCCGGATAGATGAGATCCATGGCAATAGGTAACGTTGCCCGCAAGAAAGAGTACCCCTATAGAAACTATAGCCTCTAAGGGTTGGAAGCAGGAACGATCACACTTTATAATGGATAAGCTATATATTCGTGTATCCGAATGTGTGTATCAATGTGGGTAAGAAAGCGGGGCCAAACCCTCATAAAAACATACATGACGCGGCAATAGATCCTAAGGGTCTTAAAGTCCGTCCAAGAAAAGAAATACATTCCCTTCGTTTCATCATACTTTATACTTTATATTTATGTTTATCCACTATTGGCATATACATCCAATCTCTATAGAACCTTTTCTTTTAAAGCTGTTTGAATGTATTAATAAAATAGTTAAAATTAAAAAATAATTAAGTAATGAATGAAAAAAAATTACAAATAAATAAAAAATGAACATAAATATACAATTACTCATCAAAAACATGGTTTTTGTTCCTGTAGATCTAAAGTAACTAACTAGCTTGTTTACATACCAAAAGTAAATACTTGACTCTATCAATTCCTGCTACCAAGTAGATGCAATCTACACTGACTCTTCTAAAGCTAAAATGATAAAAATGATCACTCCATTATTTTTCAAAAATTAAAAAAAAGTCAACTTTTTTGGTTTAAAAGTTATATATCTGGTAGATATAAGATTATAAACATTAAATCTCACAGATATGTCCCTTATGCAGTACTGTCGGGCGTACCCCTACGATCACATCTTTGACTCTTTCCGTTTTTACTATTTATTAATGATATTGTACACGCTCTGTTCTATTATTCTAAAATTAGATATACGAAGAATAGAAGTTATTTATTCGTTGCAAAATATCAATAATAAATACATTAAAAAAGTTTTGGAATTTAATGAGAAAAAGCAGATACGTTTTACTTACTGTTGTCAATTTTTGCGTAGGTATTGACTGTGCCAGATGTTAGAGAGTATCCGACTCCTGTACGCAGCTGTCCATTCGAAAATCTTCGAAAATTTTATACAAATTTTTTTTAAATCTAAAATTAAATCGTTTTCTAACGATCTTAGACGAGTAAAATTGATACTAATTTTGTAGATCAGTAAATTTTCTAAAAATTTAATTCTCTGACTTTTTTTTCTATCTCTATTCCTTTAGCCAGAAATGAGGTCTCAATGGAACTTTACTTTTAAAACATTTTTTTATTCATATTTTGACATTCGAAATTATGCTGCTAGTGTTAATGTGTTAACGACTAGTTAATTGAAATTTCTATTAAGAAACATCAATTACCTATTTCATAGGTAGATTTTCATGCAACTCATCAGCTGGAAAATTAAATTTTTAAACCTTAATATTGAGACCGGCGAAAAGTCAAAAATACTTGAAGTCATTAATCTGACAACAGGATGTAGAACAAATGTTTCTCATTTGTTTTTTTGTTTTTTTGTAAATGTTCGGATTTTCTTTAGGTTGAATTTTTAAAAGTTAAATAAATCAACTCTCCTTATTTACTGTTATGAATGATCGTAGGGCAATAACCCGTATGGTTTGCTAATAGTTTCATTAAAAATATATTTTGTTTGTATTTCTCTAAATAATTGAAACGAGACATCGGAACTACATATTTTTTTAAACAATTAAACTTATCAGAAAAAAAGAAGAAATTTATAAATATTTTATTTTGTTGTGGTTTTTAATCCCACGTAAATTTTAACTTTTTTAAATAATTAATGAGAGGTAACAGAAAATAAAAAACTATCTGTCCTCGCCAGGAATCGAACCTGGACCTCCTGCTATCCGGGCTGGAATGCAAATTAATCCATTACACCACAAGGAC
>KZ807852.1:72060-90025 GCA_000696205.2 Oncopeltus fasciatus
GGGGGGGGGGGGGGGGAATGAAGCGGGCAGCGAGTTGCGAGATGCAAATGTGAGAACATTTCCTCGTGGTTTAGCTATTCTTCCTTGAAGCTAGAGTTATCTGGTCTCTAATAAGTTATATTTTCTTTAGCTTCCAGTATAATTAAACATATGTATTGTGAGGAGCCCACTCAGCGTTATACGGTGACTCGTGGATTAATTATAATGTGAATACGGTCATACCGATCTCATTTTATCTCATTATTTGCTAAAAGATTCTATATAAATATACGTTTATATAAATCAATTTAAATCCATTATCCTTATAATAAGGATAATAGTTATCCTTATTATAGTTTTATTCAGTAGCCTCTGTTTCTCCCAGGATTATTTCAGTACGTTTGTCACTCTTACCTGATATAACGGGAATCTAAGAAATAAAGTGTGTTATTAAGAATAAGAAGTTGAAGTGACTTGCTTTCTGAACCACGATTCATGTTTTATTTATGAGGCAACTTGTAGGCGGTCGGTTTAAGTTAAATTCTCGTTTTTTGATAGCTCCGCCAAGGGGTTTTCTTATTTTTGACGCCTGGAATAAATGCAAAATATTGAAATTAATTCATTAATTCCCTATTTATTATGGTCTATATAAAGTGCTTCCTGGTGTTAATCTTTTTTCTTTTTCGTCTTTTTGTTCTATTATACTTGATTTGAATTTTATAACATTTTTACTCGCGGTGAGGCCTGTTATAGTTTTTAAAATTCAGATTTGTGGCGCTGGGTAACCGAGGGGATTTGTTTGGGTCTCTTAATCCTAGTGCTGCGGGTTCAAATCCGACCCTGATCAAGCATTTAACACGAATAAAATCTTGCCCAGAGCCATGGATGTTTAAAATATTTTGTCTCCCTCTAAAAAGCCCGTCCAGCTTGGCCATAAGTTGTTGAAAGACAGGTTAAATAAATAATATTATGTAGTTTTATATTCTATATATAAAATTCCTTTTATTTATTTATTGTTTATTGGGCATGCAAAATCTTCTAATCATATGGTTCTCTCTAAAAGGGAAGGAACTGAACTCATAAATTGTTAATTGACAGTTTAATTCAGATTTCTGTTATAATATTTATTAGTTATCCATTAAAAGCTATGTTTCAAATTATTACACTAAAAGACAAGCGTTAATGATCTTTAGTAATTGATGCGCTGGATTAAAAAGTAAAATATTAAATGAATTACCTTTTGTTAAAACAGTCACACAAAGTTCATCGCGAGCATAAATAATGTGGGCGATATCGAAGTACTTTAGAAAGTTCATTGAAATTCTTCTTGTACCATAAAAATTTGGCATTTCGTGGGGATCTGTGAAACAAAAACATTTAAATATTATAAATTTTTTTTGTGTGTTATTTAATCCCGCGTAAATTTTAACAATTTTTAGTGCAAGGGAACAGAATTTAAAATCTAACTGTCCCAGCCAGGACTCGAACTTGGATCTCCTGCTATCCGGGCCGGTGCGTTTAACTAACTCTCGACACTTGTGCGGGGAATTTAATAACTTACACTGCACAACAAAAAAATATTTTTTGAATGTTTCCTACACTAAACTAGTCTATTTCTACTAGTTTTGGGGTGATAAAAACGAAAATAACATTGAAAAATTTTTATTAGCTCTGGTTTTTGAGATATACAGCACTTAATCTTAAAGAGTAGTTATACTATACGTGAAAAGTGAAAGTACAAAAAACAATATTGTTATGTTTCTTTTAGAATATTTTAAGTACAAAATTGATTAAAAAAAAACATTATTCTTAGTGTTTTGACAAATAAAAGAGGTTTGTACCACCAAATTTCAATTAAGTCAATCCGATGTATTGTAAGATCGCTGTCGTTTAGCTTGTCTTTTATAAAACACTTCTGGAGCATCCTGTACTGAGCTGTCTGTACTGAGATATTTTCACATCATGTTTTAGAAGATTCCACTGTTGTAGTCTTGACCCTAACAGCTCAGCCTTTTCCTTAGACAAGCCAAGATCTCTTATAAGGTCACTCAACTCTGCTTGACTAATTCTGTGCGGATCACTAGACCTATCGCTTACATCAAAATCAGGGTCATAGGATGTAGAAGGATGGGTTGCTTCTTGTAAACAGACTTCATCACTTTCCTCTAAAATTTCATAGTTTTGGGGTGGAGAAGGGACTGGCAAATTGTCTGAGTGTGGTACAGGCCGAAGAGCAGATGGGAGATTAGGGTATTTCACCGTTCCTCTTTTCTTCATAGATAAACCTTGCTTAATGGGAGGAGTTAAGCAGAAATAACAGTCGTCTGTATGATTGGTAGGCTCACGCCAAACCATAGGTACTGCAAAAGCCATTGCCCGCTTGTTATTTTTCAGCCACTCTCGCAATATGACGGAACAAGAATTACAACATATATGAGGAGCCCATGATTTATCTTGGTCCCCAACTTTTACACCAAAATAATGTTCATAGGCAGTCTTAATGATAGGTGACATTTTACGTTTCTGAGCCTTAAATGTTATTTCACCACATATATAGCAAAAGCTATCGACAGAATTCACACACTTTCGAGGCATTTCAGATCAGCACTTAAATTAATTTAAAAATCAACTTCACACGATAATTTCAATAGCAACCACGTGCGTACAATTGACAAACTCGCAAAGGTTATGTTTACTACTTATGAACAGCTGATGAGAGGGGTGTTATGTAAACAAACATGTGTACCAACTGTTGGTGATGAAATATTTCATTTGTTGAAAACTCAATATATATATAATAGAATGATACTATATCTTGAAAACAAGAGCTAATATATAATTTTTAAGGTCATTTTCTGTTTTAACACGTGGAAATACATTAAAATCAGCTGATTTCAACCCCGAAACAAAAACTTTGTTGTTCAGTGTTATCAGACTTGTCACGGTAGCGTAAATGGAAAACGCGCCAGCCCGGATAGCAGGAGATCCAGGTTCGAGTCCTGGCTGGGACAGTTAGATTTTTTTTTCTGTTCCCTTGCACTAAAAATTGTTAAAAATATTTAAATTGTTGAATTTTACTTGTTTTTCTGCCGACTCGCAGCAGTTTAACGCAAATTACTGTATCAGAAGCGATGCTAACTATCTCGGCCATTGGACAACGAGAAGGAACACAACCTTACACCTTAGAACCTCGCCGAAAGCAGTTGGCCGGGAAAGGTATGCCAAATAAGCGGCACCACTTATTCCTCACTGGCATAAATCATGTTGTGGGGGGGGAGGGCGCCCCGGTAGTGCTGCAGTCTCCGGAACCATATTCGTCTGCGGGGGTGGGAGTCAGGGTGAAACAGGATAAATTAAGGGGAATTCTCGCCCCTCGAGACCGTTCTCCTGATAGATTTAGTGTAACGTGATTGGAGGAATGGGTCCCACGCTGAATCCACCTACAGAAATAGGGTCCCCACGTACGGGGTTGTTCTTCTTTCCGCCTTATTGGCTTATCTTATCAACATTTTGCCACACCCGCGAGATAAAGTTAAGGTAAATATATTGAAAACGGATAATCCACGCAAAAGCTTTTCTGAAAAGCCAAGCCCAAAGGCTACATTTATTCTTAGGAGTTTTCTTTACCTAAATCACCATTTAAGGAGTAAATATAAAGACGACTAAAGGCGACCACTTGAAAATACATTGGAATTATATAAACTTGATACAAAATATACTATTTTTCCTTGACAACACAAATCTACTTAAATGCTTTATATTCGTTAATAGTAAATTTTATTATCTCTATATAAGTATAAAAATTCAAAATAATTGCCTCTTAAAAATTAATGATAAATAAATACATTTTCTGAAAGTAAAAATAATAAGACAAGTAATTCGGTATTGTGACGCCATAACTTCCTTTCTGCAACATTTTTTTTTTTTTTAATAGTGTCAGCCTCCCTTTAATCCTCTTAGGTTCATGGAGAGAGGGGCTATCTACAGGTTACCACCACATTTTAACACCCATGGCACAGGATAAGCTTTTATTTATGAATAAAAGATTTTCCTGTACGGAATTTGAACCCACAGCTTTTTAGAGGGAGACATAATATTTTAAACATCCTTTTCTCTGGGCAAGCTTTCATAAGCGCTAAAGGCTTGACCAGGGTGGGATTTGCGAATTAACGTTCACTTATCATAAAAATAATATTTCCCACCTGTTAGTGACAACGAAGTCTCCAGCTCCCAGAACAAGTCCTTCTGCGTTTTCTGTACGAAACTGTGGGAATGTCTGTCGTGATTGATCGAGGAGCACTAAAGCGGGAAATATGAGTCCAAAGCACATTTGATTTGGGACAGGTGATCATCGATGCTTCGCACCAGTCAATCAATACATAAAGATAAGATATTAATAGGTTTACAGAGGTAGAAATCACATAACAGCTATAACTATTTCCATTCTTTGCACTGAGTTTATTTTTGTTTTATTTAATATCCCTCTCAAACCTGAATAGGTTCAAGGGGGGGGGGGGGGGTTTAATATGGGTAGCCATCATATTCTAAGCGAATTTTTGTTTTCCTCTGCTGTCTGATTTCTTTGGAGCAATTCAAATAAAGGAATTCCAGGGGCTGTCTGAATTTTCGGCGTATGACTTTGTCAGTGGTTCTAATGGTATGAATGTCTTCTAGATTGAAAGTAAGTAGTTATTTATTAGCTTTGTAATTGTGTTCAAAAAGTTTTAAATTTGTATTGAGATTGATGTTAAAATTGTTTTCGAATGCGGGTTTAAAATGGTGTTAATTGTGTGGGTTTAAAGACTAAACATTAGTTTTTCACTGTCACTAAACATTAGGGAATTTCAAAGGAGTTAATCTGTTTATATTTTACTATTGCATGTCCATCTGGTATATTACAAGGTACTTTGATAACAGTTAATGATCTAGACTCTGTATCAATGCAATTGTACTTATTTTGTACTTGTGTAATGTATTTATTAATTTGTAAGCTTACCAAGGCGTCAAATTGCTTCAATCCGTTAATGACTAAAAGTAAGATAAATTTGTTGACTTTTAATTAAATAATAATAAATTTTCCTTTTTGAATAATTTTGATACATGAACTAATGTACTTCATTCATCTAGCTTATTCATGAGAGAATATTATTTTTAAAACATAAGGTCTATTATTGATTAAAATATTCATCAATGATGATGGGTTTAGTGAAAGATTTTGAACCATCGTTATTAATAAGACTTTTTATTATGGTAAGCTATTTAAGTTAAGTGAAAGGTTTATCAATAAGTATTGTATTAATGTTAGCATACGTGAAAAAAAAAATTTATATCATGGGGTGGTTCTTCTAATATCAGGCCAAGAAGATTTCGTAGAACCACAATTATGATATGTATAATTCAAAATTTTGATTAAATTGGCAGTATTCATAAGTCCCTGAACAATATTCAACATGGGACATGTCAGACGATATGTTGCATAGTGTGATAAGCTTTCTTGAGAAAAATGTATTATTTCTCGTTGAAGTTGCGAAGGATATTATTCCTGATTTTATTTTAATTGAGAGTTAACCCTTTTTATAAAATAATTAGGGGAACTGTTGAAATCTATTTTTGAATTTGGTTTTGAGGTGAGACTAAACTATAGGTGAGATAAAATCTGTTTTTCTAGTAACTGTAAGGCTGCAATTAAGTCCGGTGGGGGGGGGGGGGATTTGTGGACTTCACTAAACAGTCCTCATTAAGGAACTTTAATCCCCAATTCGGATATGCTCATGCATTAAGTATAAACAGTTGTGCATGGTCGGAAAGCACAGGGAGTGGTGAAAAACACCAGCAAAGTTTTACTCCTCTCGTCGTATTGAAAAAGCGTTGCCAAGCAAAAGGGATTGGTGAGTTTTAGCTGTCTAGCTCATCAAGGTACGCGTATGTGCTCCTCTTTTGCATCGTGTATTTTGCATCGTGTATCTCTTTGTATTTTGAGAATGCACTTATAAAGAGCGATTATAACTCTTAGATGATTTTAGTTGTGGTCATCATCACATTTTCAGTCATGGAAATGTGAACTTAGGGACAGGACGTCCTCTCTCATCTTCACGATAGCCCTGAAGATGGCTTACAATGTAAGCCGAAACGTTGGCAGATAATCCTTTATTAAAAAATACATTTTTTAAATTGGTGTTTTTTTTTATCTACCTTGACCGAACCCCAACTAAAATCATCTAAGAATAATACCTACGGTCAAAAAAACTCTTCTTTTGACCGATTATAACTTTTCTCGTGTCGATATTGTATAATTTTAATGAACTATTTTGGCTGCGAGACCTTTTATGTAGACTGTTACCAAATTCATAAAATAAATATTTTATAAATCTTCTCCGTTTGATCTTTTTTAATTATGTAAAAGAAAAAAAAAAGAAAAAAAACTCAAACTACTTGCTAATAAATTTCAACAGACAAAAAAACAAACATAAGATTAACAAATTTTTTTTTCATGCCAATCCTTTTTTGCGCTATCCTGCCTCCTCCCCCCACACTCCATAACCCTCCCCCCATACACCCGTCAGAAATAATTTTCTTTTTTTTTAATGCCTTAGCTTAATTTTATTGTATTTGAGAGGAAGATTTGGTCGGAGAATGGACCTTGGAATTTGAATAAATAAAAATTAAATTGTATAAAAAAAAATTTGTATTATTGCTATCGTTTAGGCATCAATTTCAGGCCTTCTTAAGGGCAATACGAGTGATGGATGGAGAGACTTTCCTGCTCTAGGATGCAGGTATTACACAGTTAAAATACTATATTTTAATTTATGATTTATATCAGCTAAATGAACTGTCTTTGTTTATTATATATATTGTTATTCTAAGAAACATAGAAATATAAACTATTATATTAATGAGATATTATAGATGAGATGCTTGGAAATGTATATGGCTATTGATTCGAATAAATGTAAGTGCTAGGGTTTAGCTAATAGTAGATTACTATCCAGGCGAGTAGGCAGAAGAGATGAGTGAAAGGGGCTCTTACACTTAAGGTATTATTTAGATGAAACTGCACAAGCCTTGCAACCCTGAAATTTCAATGATCATACTAATTTTGCTGAAGTGGGTCTGAATGGGCCCCATTCATGAGCCCTAATAATCGGGCCACTAACAAAAGGAAGGCTGCATTGTGATACCCTAATTCATGTTTTACTCAATACGGATGTGCTATATTTAGTCTATATCCCCTGGAAATCCATGCCCTCCCTCTATATTATAACGTATCGGTATATGTTTATGTATTATGCCTCCAAGTGAAAGATATATGACCTTTGTATAGGAGAAGGTGAGGGTGGTGATGGAGAGGGGAGAGGAGTCCTAAAGATATTAAATCTATATAGCTATTGAAGTAGCTATCGAGTGGAATTTACGTGGTAGGAATGGGATATCAGTCCGAAGTCTATGTGGATGGAATTAGTTATTGATCAAGATTACTGTAGGCTGTGTAAAGAGGGCCTATGCTCCATTGGAAGCTAAAGGACTTAAGACAAGTATAATGAACGTTCTCTTGAAATTTGTCTTGGGTTCTTTTAATACTTACTTTGTGGTTGAGATAGGATGGGTATCAGTACACAGCAGTCGATTCTCATAAGTCTAAAGGTACTGGGCCACCTGGTTCTTGGTCACCGACGTTGCTCTCTTGCTGTCCAGCTGATCCTCAACTCCGCCATAACACCTCCAGATCGTGCTATACTTCTTTCGATCTCACCCCGGTACTATCAGGGCAGCAGGACCCCACTAGATATAGGGATCCTCTGCCACAGACCCGCTATCTCCTCAGCCAGTAGCGTCTCCTGTCGGACCTTACTACAGTGGCCGTCACATAGCCTCCTCCTTCATACTAATTTTGGATAAGCTACGGCTTGGAACACTAAGAATAGTGCCACGTAGGCGAAGTTATTTAAGTTGCTTTTTTTATTTTTCTTATTTATTTATCTATTTTTCTTTCCTTTTAATCACTTAGTGCGATGGAGGGAGCTATCTACTGGTTGCCATACTATACTAAACATCCATGGGCTTGGATTTGTACCAGCAGCATTACTAACAGGAGTACTAGACCGAACGGATCCCCACGGCTACCCAGGCGCCTATTTAAGGTTTCATTACTAAAAAAGGGGGATGGTTAAGAGGAGCAAAAACATAGTAAATCATTAATATCGTAACGATAATAATGTAACGAAAATTATTTATATGTTTTATTTCCATCGAAATCTCTTCCATGTGTAGCCTGCCCACATACAGCCCCCACACACATAGCCTAAAAATTCTGGTAGGCTATGGTAGGTTTTTTTTATTATTAAACTTTTATTTATTTATTGTTTATTGGGCATGCAAAATCTTCTAATCATATGGTTCTCTCTAAAAGGGAAGGAACTGAACTCATAAATTGTTAATTGACAGTTTAATTCAGATTTCTGTTATAATATTTATTAGTTATCCNACATGGTCTGTGCTAGTGGATTAGGATGGTATGGCAGTTTACTGTGGAAAAGTGTGAAGCGGGAAGAAATGAAGTCTTGAACAAAAGGGATATTAAGATCGTGGTGAAGGGATGAATTGGATACATAATAGGCAACGTTTGCAATTATTCTCAGGGTTTTGGACTGAAAGGACTGGATTCTTTGGATGTTGGAAGGCACCCAATATTTCTACTCCGTAAGTCCAGATTAGTCGTAATAAGGTCTACAACATAAGTTAGTTCTCTATCGTAAGATTGGATTTCTTATTCATGAGTCTGTATAGAAGTCCATATCGCTGATTGAGTTCTTGTCTTTTAGTTTTAGTATGTTCTCCCCATGTAAGTCGTGAGTCAAGATGGAACCCTCTTGGGTTCAAATTCCGTTCGTTACCTTTAACGAACGGAATTTGAATGTGGTAAAGGAATATTGTTAAATTTCACAATTTCAGGGAAGTCTTTCTTCTGCAGTTGAAAATTAACTCGAACGCATTTTTCTTCATTGATTTTTATTCTCCATTTGCCACACTATAGATTTTTTCGAGGTGATTTTGTAGGTATATTTCTAAATTCAATGATATATCTTGCATAGGCTTTATACCTCCCGACTTTAATTTAATTTAGTTTATTTTAAATCGCCAAAACTCTAGTTATTTCTTAGATATCTAATTACTCTATAAATTATTAAATAATTTTGAATCTTGAAAAAAAAATTGATTATGAACTTTCCAATTTTTTACAGATTCCTGTATACCTATTAGCTTAGCTTTACTTCCCCTAGGTGAGAACATGTTCTGGGATAAGTGAGAATTAAGCGAATTCGTGAAAATAGATCTCTGCCAATACCGTGTCAACTAATACAGTCAATTTTAATTGACATAACGATACCTCAACGGAGAGCATACAATTTTGCAAGCTTCAACTGACAGTTGGTACTTTGTGGCCATGTTGAAACTACCATGGCAGACAGTAACCGCTCCTTGCCAGACGTCACGACCTGACCCGACTGCTAGGCCCCTGCTTCTACCTGGGCCCACCTCAGCCAGATGACAGAGCACCTGGCGGTCGGGGGCGAGGCCCGCTGCTCAATAACCCTCAAAGAACTCGCAGCTGCCAAAAATAATTCACTTCCTTTGTGATTGATATTTTGAAAATACAAATTCTTTTGAATTCATTGGTACTAATATAGATTCAGTTATTGACAATAAGCTTAGTAAGAATTTTATTAACTAAGATATCTTTTAAACATCTAGACTTATACTAATCCCTCTGTCGGCATGAACTCTACTTGCCATCCCTTTGGCGGCACCGACCCTTCACCAGTTAAAGACACTCAACCCCTAGATTTACAACATGCACTCTTTGTCGGCTGCAGTCTACCTTTATCCCTTTGGCGGCACCGACCCTTCACCAGCACTTTCTTTGTTTGTAAACACTACATATACCCTGGGATCCATGCATCCCGCATTCAGTGTAGTCCCTAGTCTGTAAGTGTAACTAAGTATTTGTACTCTCTTTTAAAATAAATCTTCTTTCAAGTTCACTTCATTCGAACTTATTTATCTGGCGCCCGAAACAGTGGAACAGTAAGAGCTTAATTTCGCGAACGTTACTCGAAACTTTAGCGTGAGTTCCAACTCTTTGCTTACTGGTTTGGTTCTGTGATCATTTATCCCAGACCATATCCCGAACTCTGCAGCTGACTTCAAGCGACCGATTGTCCCTGGCAAGCAGCAAGAAGAAAGAAAATAAAAGAAGACATCTACAGCTACATCTGAAGATTACTTGCGGCCTGCTTCCCCGAGGATCTTCACAGATTGTAAGTTGCGAACTTTCTCAACTTATAGGGTACTATACTGTCTCACCTTAGGTTAAGTTATTGTTAATTATTGTCAATAAGCAATATTTTAAGTAATAAGTTTTGTCACTTATAAGAGTAAGATTTTAATTTTAAAAATTTTTCCCAAAAACATTTTTAAACCAGCCACACTAACCATGACTGACAACAAAAAATACACATACAAATACGATATGACCAGTGACGACTACGACCATATCCAATATTATGACGTAACCCAGTACACCTGTTAAGATTTATTAAAACCGTTGAAGGTGTGTTTAGACTAGTTTGCCATGAAAACAATGAGAACGCAGGCTTAAATCATATTATGTTGTTAACTAAAGTCACGGAAAGGTTAACTGGTTCAGCAGAATTGCTTATATTGAGTAAGAAAATAACTTCAATTCCTGAACTACTCACTAATTTAAATAGTCAGTTTTCAAGAACTATAGAGTCCCTTAAAGCGGAAATATACCAAACAAAAATAAGACCTAATGAATCTCCTTTTGAACTTTTAAACAGATTTGAATATTTAAGAAACCTAATCTGTAATAGATATTCAATAGACGGAGATTCTGCAGCACTAATAAAAGAATTTATGCAGAGAACAGAAAAAGAAATCATAAAACAATTATATGACCAATATGATCCACTACTGACAAATTTCATTATAATGCAAAATCCTCAAAACTTAGACGAATTTAGAGCGATACTTTTCACCAAGTGCAATTTTGTCTTGGAATTAATAAATAGGAGTAAGAATAAAAATAATCATAACTTTGATTACGCGCACAGACATTCTAATGGACAAACCCCACAAAATAGAAAAATTTTTAAAAAATATCTAGATCCCCAAGCTACGTTTAGTAACCATCAAAATGAGCACCAACCACATCAGACACGAACTTTAAACCTTAATAATTCCAATCACCCTTTTGATCGGTATAAAGCCCCACCAGACATTTCAAGCTCAAGAGGTTTCGCTTCCAACAGCCCAACCTTTCTGTCGTCTGCTCCAGGATCTGTTAAAATGCAAAAAGATGAGGAGGAAGATCATTCTTCTAAAATTAAAATTTTGAATCATGTTGAAACTGCTGAACATTGTGAGATATCTTCGACCATTGGTTCTAATATGGAATTCGGTGATCCATTGTCTCAGAATAGTGCTTTTCCAGTTAATTAATCTGACCATTTCTCAAATCATATGTCCATCTCTGGAATGGAGCTCACTGAAGCCATTCCTAGCATCTTTGTTCAAGCAAAGCCTAATTTTAATTAATTTATATCTCAATGCCACAGAAAAAACTCATCCAGTAATATTAATAAATCAGAAATGGAACTGACTGAAGTGATTCCCCGAGGTTTAGACCAAGGAGAAAATGTGAATTGTTTGCCTGAAACAGAAGAAAAGAATTTTGAAACTAATGTCATGAATCAAGGCTTAAATTGTGAAAACAATCATAAAATTCATCCAGATTTCCCACAAACAATGAATTTTACTGAAGGACTACAACCACAAAATATTGTTTCGGATAAAGGTGTCAATAGTCACCATAAAGAAAATATTCCCCCTCTTCAAGGCAACTATTTATCTAAATCCCCAAAAAAAGAATGATTTTGTATCATTGCAGATGGAATTAACTCATGCACATGGTTTTCCATTGGATGACCAGAACCAGAAAAACACAATTACAACGTACTTTTTACCTGACACCAGAGAAAAAAATTATTCAAATTGTCAACAAAACATGGAAACATCTCTAATTCAATGTACTGAAGCTGTTCCCAATCAGTACAAGAATGAACAGTGCCTTGACACACAAAAAGATAAATCTAAAAATAATGTATCTAATATATCAGTGAATGAGAGTTTTGATATAGAGATTACAGAAGCTATTCCAAAAAGGCAAACAAATCCTAGTGAAAATTTATCAAAAAACGCTAATAATAGCCCTGAGATTAGTGAAAAAGAAAAACCAGTAATCCCTTCTGTTGAAGAGGAATCATTAAAAAGAAAAGCTCAAGAACCAACTTGGTTTGATGTCAGCGATGAAACTAATAATAAAGTATATGTCAGTAATCTACCAACAGACATTACAAACTGAATTTGTTGACTTGATGCAAAAATGTGGTCTTGTCACGAAGGATGTCGACACAGGAAAAATGAAAGTTAAGCTGTATACTGACCCCAAGACAGATGTCCTCAAAGGTGATGCTCTCTGTACATATATAAAGGTTGAATCTGTGGGATTAGCATTGACTATTCTTAATGGTTATGAGTATCGAGGTAAGAAGCTTCATGTGGAGAGGGCTAAATTTACCATGAAGAGTAGTACTTATGATCCTGCCTTGAAACCAAAAAAGAAGAAGCGAAAGACAAAGACAAGTTAAAAAAGATGCAAGAAAAATTAATAGATTGGAGGCCATAAAAAATTACTGCAGAAAGAGCCAAGTGTGAAAACGTTATGATATTAAAAAATTTATTTGACCATAGTATTTTTGACAAGGAAGTTGGTTTGATTCTTGAATATCAGGAAGACCTGAGAAGTGTTTAATGATAGTATTCCCTGTTAATTTTTGCTTAATTGTTATAAGCATGGTANTAGTCCCTAGTCTGTAAGTGTAACTAAGTATTTGTACTCTCTTTTAAAATAAATCTTCTTTCAAGTTCACTTCATTCGAACTTATTTATCTCTAGGACTTGGAGGTTCGTTGGCCGTCGAAAAATAAAATACTCCAACATTTTTGGGTAATTATTATATTATTGCCGACGTTTCGACCTGACTTGTAAGTCATCAGGGCTGAAATACAATATACACTATTACACTTATAGAATTGTGGATTAGAATGAACAGAAATAGTTCAGTTTTGCACTCTGAGATGTGACCATCTGCTCTCCCTCGGACATCTCTCCAGACTCTATCTGGTATATCTCTATCGGTACATATAAAGCTTTTATACATAGAATTGACATTTTTTATTTAAAATTTTTCATATTTTCATATTTGTATTGTTTAGTTTAATCAGTGAATCTTTTTCTGTCATATAATATACCATCTCTCTTCATATTTATTTATCTCTCGTCTATTCATTTCAATTTATAATTCTATAAAGTGTAATAATGTGTATTGTATTTCAGCCCTGATAATTTCTTACAAGCTAAGTCGAAACGTCGGCAATAATAAAATAATAACCCAGTAATTTTGGAGTATTTTATTTTTTTGATCCTAGCCGAAACCCTGACTAATTTCTTCGACATGATATCTTTTAAATTAAATATAATGTATTATGGTATATTATATTATATTATCTATTATATATTTTATATCTATTATAGATGAATGTTCAGCTCATACGTTCTTTGCCTCGATTTCACACGGTGGTGCTGAGAGTTCGTGTTCCATAATGAGAAGGATCTTATTGAGAGATAAAAAAAAACCTTCGTAGTACAATTCATGCTTAGAATAGTGTGGTTACTTCCTCATAGGTCTTAAGTATTTTGTAAATTGTTAGGTAATATTAGGGTCTCTTATATAGTAAACACCAATATCATTTTAATCCATATGCCCAATCCAAATTTTTTTACGTTCATTTTTTATGTATATCGCTATGTCATCAAATTACTAGATTTTAATTAATGGTCAGTAATAAATAAAGATTTATTAATATAAAAAATATTAAGGTATCAATCTTAATAATTTTATAGTTACTGAGTTTTTAAGTGTGTTCTTAATTGTCTATAGAAAGATCTTTGTCATACTAGAAGTCTGAAGGTTTTTATATTCATTATTAATTATGTACAAGAAATGGAAGGGAATAGAATAAAAAAATCTAAAAAAAATCAACTGATGGTCAGTATAACTGCCCGGAATGGAGGAGACCCGGGTTCGTGTCCCGGCTGAGGTAGTAAGATTTTTTATTCTATTCCCTTCCATTTCTTGTATAAAATTAACGTGGCATTAAATACCACAACTAAAATCAGTATTATTAATGATGGTTTATTATCAAACCTGTAGTTGATCAAAATTATAATAAAATTTATTTGTTATACGAGAGGCTTTGAAAACGTAAAATTGTCAAGGTTATCCATGTTTTTAAAAGTTTAATAATAATAAGTATTGGTTTTATAAGTTTATTAATTTTTTGAATTACATTGTCCTGTTTCATTAAAAAAAAAAAAAAGAAAATTAAATTATCAAGTAAATGTTTTTTTGTTGGGGTTCGGTAAAGGTTTATTAAAAAAATACAATTTAAATGTGTATATTTTTAAATTATCTGCCGATGTTTCGGCTTACATCGTAAGCCATCTTCAGGGCTATCATGAAGGCGAGAGGGGACGTCGTACCACCTGGATCAGATGTTCATGACTGAGGAATCACATTATCCAAATTAATGATTGTCCTTGCGAAGAAGTGGTAATTTATCTTAGTTTTTATAATGAAGCAAGAAAACCTTCTCGGAGCAGAATTCCCATGAGAAAAGAAAGAAGGTCCGTGTAGTTGAAGCTTACACGTTTTCCTCCAGCGTCAACTCCCATCATGTGATACCTAACTTCCTAACAAGCCAGTCTCTTTTCCACTATCAGCCGTGGGCTTACACTGACGTTGATACCTTTTGTGAGGTTAAATTGCTTTTCTTTTTTTCTTTTTTTTTTTCTCTTTAATCTCTGCTGTATAGATCTAAATAAAAGACTGACAGTGAATGTTTATCCGAGTAAAAGTTTTCAGAGGGGCTCGAACAAACCTGAAACTGTCAACACCTCGTCCGCAAAGCCCGCCCGGTACTTTACAAAAGTAAATGAAAATTACGAGTCCAATTATCTTGTTAATTCTCTAATCAAGGCGAGCGCAAGTGGTTTGCTCTTTGTGGTCTGAGCAGAGCCACTGCAGGGAGAATGTGGGCTATCTCCTCTTATTTATCTACCCTATTCTAATGCCCTTCAACCCCTCCCATCTCAACCACTGCCCCCTTACACACAAACTCCTTTCAGTATAGCCCTTTTCGCACAAAGAGAGTGAGATTTTATCTTTCACCCCTTTTAGTGTAAGCTATAAAATTATTAAAATTGTTAAATGGATCTCCATACCGTTGTATGGGTTAACGATGGTCACATTGAGGTGTCAGAATAGCACTGTACTGCCCTTCGCTGCTTTGGTTATGGATAATAGTTTTTCTTAGTCTTCTCATAGTGGTCGACTACTAAAACACTAAACTTTTTTTTTTTTTCAGTGATCTTAGATTATACTCGTTTTGTGGACTCAGAATACAGTGTTAATAAAAGATCATGTTCTCTTTTAACATTGTATTTATTCAAACATGAGCGTATTTGGCCTTAAAAAGTCATCTTCAGAAGCACTGGAAATCAGAGTGAATATTTTAACTCGTTTGAGGCCTTTTTCTCCAAGTATAGGCCCCAAGCCAGTAGACATATTGTCTCTCATTTTGAGTGTATCTGAAGATGACCTTTTAAGGTCGAAAGCGCTCAAGTTTGAATAAATACATCGTGAGAAAAATAGCTTGGCTTTTAATTAACACTTAATACTACACTTTCGTATGAAGTGGAGATTAGTTAGACATTGTGAAAAATGTGGATTAAGTAGAAGGGGTTCAGTCAATAGTAGTCGATAAATTAAATTTTACATACTTACCTTTTGTGTGTTTTTTTTTTTTTTTTTTCCACTATTTTGGTTTTAATTTCATATTATTGTCTTGGTATGTATTTTGTCATATAAATCAGTGAGATAATTCTCATATTCCCAGCAGATTATATACCTCGCTCACTCCATGTAGGATATTAAAATCTCTTAAACTTTCCTCTAACTTCGACTTAGTTTAATACTTGCCAAGTTTTACCACATTATCCCGTCCTCGACGCTATTATTAAGTATAGCAGAAATGCAAATCCATTTACATATATATCTCTGCATACATAGTATAGAGAAGTAGAAATCAGTAAGACCCTGTGATAAATACACTACATTCTCTAGTCTAGCTTAAGTTCGTACTATTAAACGACTTTTGATAAATTTTTGCAGATCATCACTGATTCAACGGAGAAAACTCTAAAAATTTGGTCCGTTCAAAATCTCTTTTAAAATAAATCTTCTTTCAAGTTNAATAATCTGTATGTGTGTGTGTTTGTCTTAAAAAGCACTAGTATTCGTAATATAATGTAATATAAAGGGTGTTTAAAGTCCGTATTTAACTTATTCTTGTAAACAGTTTTATGAGTTCGTTAATGGCTAAAATCAGTCGAAGGGGAGAGGGGGGGTTTAAGGAAAATCAAAAGTTCAAACCGTAGTATATTTGTTATTATTAGCATTAAAAAATTCGCTTAAATTTAATGTAACCAGAAGCGCAGGCTCTTTTATTCCTTAAATATAGAAACCAAATTCGATGTTATAAATGTAATTTTTGTTTCATTAAGTATTACGAAGGATTTTATAGCATTTAAAAGCGTTGAATTTAATTTTTTAATATTAATTTTCTATAATGCTTTTACATTATATATATAAATATTTGAACGCTTCCCTCACTATTTATTTAAAATATTGAAATCTGCAGTTATCAATTACTTTCATGCTCACAATTATAGGACCAGACAGAATATTAACATTAAATGAAATAAACACTGCACGATGTTTTACAAACGAGGATTCAATATTCGGATACGGTTTTGAATAATTATCTACAACAAAAAAATTTAGCTATAAATGATTTTAAATATTTAAAATAGGACTATAAATAAAAAAAACATTTTATAGAATTGATGTTTTTCTTAAGCAATGTTGATTTTATTTCTCATTAATTTTAAGTGTATTTGTTTATTGCTTTACTATTGCTTATTATGTATTTATTTACAATAAAAACATTTTTTTTATATAATTTAAGATTCCTCTTTAAAACTGTCAAGACAAATTTACATATCGTATTTTATGTGTTTATATTTATGTTCATATTTATAAATAGAAAATTATAAATAAAGTTAGTCACAAGATGTTTATTTAATATCATGTTTTATATTTACCTGTTAGCTTTAATTTAACTTCATTATTGTAGCGACCGATGTCATTAAATTTTGGAATGAAGTACCAACTAAGAGGAATATGATTCTATCAGTGTTAAATATAAAAAATGACGATTAATACTGTACAAATTTGTATATAGTTGTCATACTTTTTCATAATTCCAGTAATTAAATTTAACAAAAGTTGTAAATAGTTACGTACCCCCTGAAGTAGTGAATAATTAATCGTGTTGATGTGAAGGCAGTCTGAAGAAAACCAGTTGGCCCTTGTCCAAGGGTCTCAACAATGGGGGTTTTTCAAGAGCACTCAAGACGAGCACCTCTCAAAACTACATGTGTAAAAACCATGGCGGGGGTGGGTGGAGGCTGGAGGAGTGGGTGGGCGTTCAGGAGCAACCCACCGTCTCTACAGCTCCTAAAGAGGCTACTAATTCCTTACTTAGCTCTCAAAAATACCAAAAAGCGGGTTTAGGTATATACTTTAGGGCATTTTAAATACTCGATCCAGTTTCCGCCTCTTTCCTATGGCTGAAATGAGTGTTATTGTTACCTAAGTCCCCAGTACCAAACATTCTATCAAACCATAAAGTTTGTTCTTACCAAGTATTAGAAATATATA
>KZ807852.1:106459-123207 GCA_000696205.2 Oncopeltus fasciatus
AAAAAAAAAAAAAAAAAAAAAAAAAAAAAAAAAAAAAAAAAACAAACAATGTAAACCAGTATCACTAAGTGCATTAAGGTCGCCTCAAATCTCTCAATTGTATGCTGTCAAGGTTTAGGGTAATTCATCAGGATCCTAGGGAAGATTCAAAAGAAAGCATAATAGCAATATTGAATTTTTAAAAAAAATATTCACGCTGAAAATATTTCATTGAATATATACTATTAACTTACCTTGCTTTATGTGTTCTTAATGTTAAAATATTAAAAACTTTAAATGTTACATTAACTAAGGGGACATTTCCACTTATTTAACTAGATAAATAATCCTAATAAAGGTTAAGACATATGAAACGGAATTCTACTAAGTGTCGATTTAAAATTTTCTAAAGAAAATATAAATATTGATTTATTCGCGAAAATTTACCTATATTAATAAAATGAATCAGTTTAAGTACTATATAATACTAAATGATTCAGTGTTGTTTTATTCTATAATTTAAATTTTATTGACATCTATGTGATATAATGTAGCATCCAGGATCCTAATATTGAATTACTGGAAATTTTGTTTATTTTTCTGTTCTCCCAAAAGAGGTTACCTGAATTTTTACGGGAGCTAAAACCAACCATATACCAACGGTAAAATACATTAATCTTCGCATGTAATTAATTTCGTGGTCTGGGATGAATAGGACTTTACTGACTATTGTAACGGTATCCAGCAAGACAGAGTACTGTGCCTCCTTCATGGGCAAGGCAGCTCAAGACTCCCAGTAAATCTTATCGATGTCAGCTTTGGTAAAATTCCCAATAAGCCCTTCAGTTATATTGACTACCGTAGTAGCTATCACATTCTATAGCTTGGAGAGCGTCTTCAGCTCAAAGGTTCCCGTCGTTAGGGACTGGCGTATCAGTGAATTTCGCTAGACCGTTTTGCGTGTCAATGAGATGCTAGTCAGGCCAACACAAAATATCAACAGTTTTATACCCAAATGCATACGGGTAAATTTTCAGCTAAGAAAAAATTCTCCTGATAATGTTACATACAATAACATCCCCTATACATCTCTCTGATTCAGTCCGTTACATTGGGTTCCACCTTGGCTCACGACTAAACTGGAGTGAACATATTACAATCGAGCGACAAGAACTCAACAGACGCCATAGACTTATAAGCAGGCGCTCACAGCTTACAATAGATACCAACTTGACTCTACAAGACCATAATACGACCAATCTCGATCTACGGTGCAGAACTTTGGGGTGCCGCTAAGCCTTCCAACACTCAACGAACACAATCCTTTCAGCCCAAAATGCTCAGAATAATTGCAAGCGTTTGAAGCAGCTAGCTAAATAATCCTTATCCCCCGAAATATGGAAATATGGAGATGCATTCCGAGGAAATTGTACAGCTCAGAGTCACCCAGGTATCTTTGCAGTTAGAAGCTATAAGTAATTGTTAAGTTCTTTAACCAGTGCGCGTGTAACTTGTCTACACCTGTAGCTTACCAATTTGTCATGTTCTTTAGCGTGTTGCATATATCGTATGTAGTGATAATCTCTTCGGTCATGCAAAGAATTTAATTTAAGCATTTTCCACATATTTTATACAGTCTATACGGGGTATTTTCTTTGTGATGAACACTTGTTTCTCCCATCATTTCTGTTACAGGACAAAAGGTTGTTAAGGCATCCTTACCCCCCCCCCCCTCCAGACAATTTCCGGTGAAATTAATTTTCTCTTCAGCGAAATGCCTAAATGTTCAACTGTTAATGCATCTTTGTATCATATAAAAAGATAAGCATATACTTTAAGCCTAGTATAAGATTCTGTGAGTCGCCGAAAATCGATATTGAGTCATTCATCTCCTTTTCTTTTGCATTGTCAATTTTTGAAACGATTACTTCATATCTTCTTCTTGAGTTTATGAGAGGCTCGATTTGGGTACTTAAATATTAACAAATAAATATTATTAAATAACTTATTATATCAATATTTGCTTTCAGACAGACGAACTAGACTTCCGTTCTTATCATTTAGCTGCCTAGCAGAGTTTCGTAAATTTGGAAAATTGGTTCCTTAGAGACACTCCTTGCTACTGCTTAAACAAAGTGTAGAACTTTGTTAAGCTCGTTGACTCCTCTGACTTAGCTATGAAAAACGACGTCTACAGATTTTTCCACCTTTAACCTCTCATGAAAGCGTGGTAATCGTGAAAGACTAGGTCGTTTCCAGATTTTGAGGCCTTACCCTATTATATGAAATATGGAATTTTCTTAGGGATTCCAGCATAGTCTTGGCATTCAGTCACTGTCACGACAGATGTCGTCACCTCCTTTGGGTTTTTAGGCCCAGATTGAAGAACTGAATGCACTTCTCTGCTTGTCAGGAGTTTCGTTCCTCACTCTAATCATTCATATTTGATGTGCTGGCTTCTAATTTAAACTTAAGGTTAAGAAATGGCTCTTTCCAATATGATCTGCTAAGGTACCAGCTTTATTCTTTCTTGCGTACTTACTTGTTACGAGGAAGTACGCTCAGATGACTCCATTGTTCATTCCATTGTATTAGGTAGCGGTAAAAATCAAAGGTGTATTGTGCCCGAGAAAATTGGGATCGCAACGCCCAAGTAACCACCTTCATTGACTTCTCCTGCTTTATTGTTTTGTTTTTAAATGTTATTATTATTATCAAAGAAAGCAATATTCAGCCATCACGCTTAACATTTAAATGAGAAATGTACACATAAAGTCCTTATTCAGAACCTGCTTGCTTTATTTACTAGAAGGCTTAAAGAGAAATGCACAGACAGCCGAATGGATAAGGTCTCTGATTCCCACACCGGCGCCACAGGTTTGTGTCCCGCACTGGACACCCATTTGTTTTGAAGTAAAGCCTTCAAAGGAAGCTTGAGGAACAGGGTTTTGGAATTAAAGGTGGCTTACGCCATCAGCAATTGGCGAGAGAGTTGTTTCAGAAACTGGTTAAGGTGTCGCTGCCCTTATGTGGACTTGAGCAGACCTCAAATGTCTTATGCAGACATCTTATCTCCCGTGTCCTTCCTTTTAATCCCGCTAATGAATTACTTTATTTTATCTGCTTTTCGTTGTTGTTCTTTATTGCATACATAGAAATATACTTTAGGTATTTACTGCAATTATTTTACTTGTTCTTTTTTTTTTTTTCTTCTTCTTCTCTTAACAGTAGTTCCTAAAGAAGATATTTTCATTTCTTCAAAGCTTTATTTTGTTCACTTAATGTCAACCGTATGTATTTTTATTGAATCTGTATATATATTTATTCTTGTTAAAGATTATTAAAATGTTTTTAATGTTAAGAAATATTATATATTAAATAGTAGAATGTATGTTTATTAAAGGTATTTTTTTAATATTTAAAATTGAGATGTTTGATATATATCGAGAGAATTTAGTATAGTTATTATAGCTCTGGACTTCTGTACTAGAGAACGCAGGTTCGATGCTCACAGAGCACAATTGATTTTTGGTTGGTTGGTTTGGTTTTTGATTTTTTATTGGCAACAAACATCTCTGTACAATTGGATTTTCTCTTTCTTGGAAATGCTTCATTTTCCAATGATCCAGCCTTTAGAGACGCCTGTAAGTTGCTAAAATAATGTCTCAACTTTGTCTCAACGCAAGCTAATTCTGTAAAAGTAACGGGATCCAATATTTTGAAGAGTCTGATTTTTATGTTTTGCATTAGAACTCTGCATAGTTATTGTGTACTGAAAAAAAATTTTTCTCCCTAATAAATATATAGAAAGCTCTTAGATATTGGTCTTTCATAAAAAATAATTATGACTTTTTAAATTATACAGGAAATTGATATTGCCATCCTTGGATGATTGATTAACCATTATTTAGAGGAGATTGGGGTCATTAGGACAATATTTGCCAATTAAGTAAATTTATTTTTAGCAATTCCTTACTTATTGAATATGTTAAATAATTATAACTAAATATTAAAAATACACAGCAGCGCATTTACGCGTACAAANCCTGAATTGATTGATTGGGATCGGGGGTATCAGCTATTTATTCCCGAATTTACATCGCTTTAATTAAGCTTATAGGAATTGTACCATTTCTAATAAGTAAGTATAGGAATTGTACCATTTCTAATAAGTAAGTATAGGAATTGTACTATTTCTTATAAGTAAGTCAGCTGCTATTCCCACCCTACCTCGACCTTCTCACCTTCTTCAACTACTCCTATACCTTCTTGATCCCAATATGAATAATCGACATTCCAATATGTATCTTAATTCATATAAACCCTAAGACACTTAAATTATCTATATTGATATTTATTTATTTTTTCGCTTATTTAATATGTTATTTAGTTTAGCTTTGCCACAAAATTTCGAGCCCACATATTAATAAAATTAAGGCATTAAACTGAATTAAAAGAAATTCTTTAGCAATAACTTCATATATACATACATATATTTAAGGTTTGAAGTGTTGGACCAATTTTTATTATTCGCACAATGTGTTTCTTTTAATTTTTGTAAACTTCAGAAACATATTACTCAAAACTGATAATATTTACAATTGTTTGTTTTATTGTTGTTTTTTTTTTTTAATTCTTATTAGGAAGTGTTGGCAATGAGGAGGTCACGCGGCCATTTCCTATTCAGGCGGCGTGGTGGGTTATTAGGATGGGTGATACTGAAAAGAGTTTGGGCTACAGGATTGGGATGCATGGAAAGGTCAGAGTGGAATTTATTAAAACGGGTTGTGATAACTTCTTTTACAAACGGGATTTCAAGGTCATTGTGGAGTAAGGAGTAAGTTGGCAACGTAATAGTGTGCATCAACTATGATTCTTAGGATTTTGGATTGGAAGGACTGTATTCTTTGGATGTTGAATGATTTAGCAGTTCCCCACAAAACTGATAATAAATTGCAAAAGAAGGAAAAGAGAAATTCCAATACTAATGAAAATTAAAAAAAAAATATCGAAAAAATAATACCATTGATGGATTAGATGATCCTAAGTATCCAATTTGTTTTCTTTATTTTTATAATTGTGGACGTTCGAATGAGTGCACACAAACATACGCATTTAATTTTAAAAGTTTCCTATATTTCGTTACCCACAGCCCATATGGTGAAGATGTGTTGACATTTTTTTAAATCGCCTCATAATTCCTCATAATTCAATGTGAATTGCTTGATTTTTATATTGAAATATCCTAGAATTATGTGAAACTAATCTATTAACTGTGAAAGTATTTTTTTTTTAAATTAAAGCTTGTCTGGCGATGAGCTCCAAGCAATTGTAGGGTGAAACATTGCAGCAAAATATAACCGAATATTGTATTATATATTTGAAAAATGTATTGAAAAAAAAATTGGCAGATTGAAGTCCCCAAAGTTTTAGTAGGTGACTTATATTAAATCTCTTAAGTCACACATTTATTTGTAGGACCTAACGACTAACCCCACACTTCATTGATTTTTCTGCCCCCTCACCACCATCACATTCCTTAATTAACTATTATTTCATTTCAACTTTTTCTTTGCCTTAATAATACAAAATGTCACTATTTCTTTAAAGTAATCTAATGGCCACACTTACCCCTTACTTATACTTGCTACTATATTGCCAATAAAAACATGTCAAATGAGAAGAAAGAATATCACATTGACGACAACCAAATGTATGTATGTACACATATACACATATAAATGTATGTACACATATAATTTATATATGTGTGTGTGTAAATAAAGCAATTATTTACAGGGAGGGAGGGTTTCGTTGGTCTTCTTGGCCATTAATAATCATTAACAAGCATTAATATTTTTGTGGGCTACGGATGAATAATAATTTAAATATAGAAATAAATTAAGATCAGGAGGTAAATTTGTTGACGGTCATGTCTGTTTGAAAAGAAGATTGTTAGAAATTCGCTCTTGGTAGTTGAAAAACTAAAAAATAACTTTTTGTGACCCAAAAAAATTTTATTTTGGCCAATGTTTCAGCCTGAAATTTAGGCTTCATTTTCAGGTCTTCTATTAAGACGAAAAAAAAAGCAAAGAAAACATACAAATAAATATAGAAAGTATGTCTATATGTCAAAATCTTATAAATGAATAAATAAATAAAAATAAAAAATTGCTTGATTCTACAACCCTAAAGGGATTAAATTAAGGGTCAAAAGTTTAACTTGAATTAATTCAATTGAAGATTCCATAAGTCATTTAATTTTTATTTATTTTACATCCGTAATTTTACAAATATTATTAACTTATGAAAAATATTTAATTTTAAAAAATGAATTCATTTATGAGCATTTACTTGTGGTTTTATTACTTCTCTAATTCATGGCTCTGTGATAAATAAATGAGTTATTAAATAAGAATAAATAAGAAGTCTTTTAAAATAAAAAGAAACATAAAACTTAAGGGAATCTGAAAAATGTATGCAATAAGGATTTTAAAAGTTCATAATTTGAAGCTCAACTCAGAATAATTTAAGTAGTTTACGAAGTGAACAGGACTCTTTTCTAATTTATTTTCGAATAAATTTCACTTTAACAAATTTCTTTCTTTTTTTTTTTACTTTAGCTTTTGTTAGTATTTCAAAGGAAATTATCATTTTAAGATCTTTATTCACAAACTATTACAAAATATTATATACTCTAATACTTTCTTACTAGATAAAAAAAGTGAACCGTTGTTTGTTTTGGAAAATAGCGCTGTGAAAAAAAAAAAAGAAGCAATTTGTTATAAATACAATTTACAATATTATTTACTCGTTCAGAAACAGAATAGCATTAAGGTAAAAGGAAGATATCTGTAAACAGAAATATAAAGTTTCGTGTGTGCGGGATAAGGCCGACTAAATTGCACAACCCCCACAAAATTCTCTCACCGTCTACCCAAATACTCCCACGCAGACCTCCCACATCCATCATTTCTATAGTTCCGAAGGGTTCACTCTCCTCTATAATTTATTTATTCCCACAATTCTCCATAGCGCAATGGATAGTGGCAGATGTTTCTGAAGAGGGGAGAGGGTGAGTTCGAGCCGTAATATGTCGAATCAACCCTCGTTCCAGAGTTCTATCTTCGACGGACTCCTCCTGTGAATCCCCATATTTCCTGGGGAAGTTACTGCTTCCTAATCTGCTTTGACTGCCTTGTTAATCGAAAAGTTTTCGCCGGCACTGAGATATATTTATGTGTCTGCCGTAATCTTCCAGCAGCAGTAGACGGACGTAAGCTCTACCTTCTCCCCGCCTATCAGGAAAGCAAAATAACAAGGCAGTAAAAGTGGGCAAGCATAACTCAAACTTTCATAACTTAAAACAGATTGGCAATGTTTATGTGATAAATTTATACTTATTAACAAAGAAAAAATAGAATCTTAAGATATAAAAATTAAACAATATAAAAAAAAGGGTGTGTGGTCAGTTCACCGTTCTGGTCGCCTGATGTTATCCCATTTAATGAAGACGGTATCCAATTGAGGAATCAACTCGTTTTTTACAAGCAGAAGCACAGAAAGAAAGAAAGAAAAAAAAACTGCACTTAAGAAGTTGAACCCAAGGAGGACCTATGACGCAGGAGGCCAATAGTTTAACGACCAGACTACCGTGCCGCCTGAACCTTAAATAATACTACAATATAACAATTCAGCCATTAACGAATGGTTTACAAAAAGAACCTTAAATACCAAATTTGGTTTCATATTTTTAAAATTGTGGAAGCTAGAGCGCGTAAAGACCAACATATGCACTCACTCACACACATATAATAAATCTTATTTTCTTTCCCGTATGATTCTAAAATATGAAATTTATAACCAAATTAGGAATCAAGTCACAATGAATTCAAATGTGACCATCACTTTTATTTCTTCCCGATATGTTTCGACCTTTCGGTCTTTTTTAAGGGGTTTATTTCAATTCACTACAAATGTGTAATTAATTAATTTTTTATATCTGAGATAAGTTATAAAAAGCTAATTTAAACCTCCTTTAATTACTAAAACCTTCTACTACAGGCTACACCCTCACAAATTTACTAAATCAAGGTACTTGACTTTGTAACAAAAGCAGATGCTTATCCTGTCCAGTGTGATCCAATCCTCATCAATATGCCCATCCAAAAATTGTGTATACCTGCTTCAATGCAAATTTTGTCCTGGTTTTTACGTAGGAAATTGTACTACTCCCCTATATCTCAGAATTAATAATCACAGAGCATCCTGTTCAGAACCACAGTCTCCTCTCCCCATAGCAAGGCATGCTCAGAGTCATTTAATGACTTTCAATGACGTTTTCCAAGTTCAAGTGATTGAACAACTTCCCGACACGGCTTCAGATTCGCAACTGAAAGCAAGAGAGTGCGCCTATATCCATCCACATTCTCAAAGCCACTTTAAGACCTTGCAGCCATTTCAACTGTAAGAGGATTAGGGAAAACCCAATCGCCTTTCCCTTCCTTTGATTTCCTTCCGCTAGACAAAACCACACAGTCGTCTCTCTTCACTCCTCACCGATGAAGGGTGGGAGATCACCGAAAATTTTACTCTTAGTGATTTTTTCTTCTTGTGTTTGTAGTGCACTCTCTATCCCACCTGTTCTTGATTACTACATATCGCAGCCGCGAGTGTTTCATTTTCTATATATACTTTATATACATACACACATATGTATATATGATATTGAATAAACCATATTCTTTGGCATATTCCATGGAGTTTTGGCAAAGAACTACTACATTTTTTCAAAAATCCCCAATGTAGCCTAATGTCTCCTTACATTAACATTTACTGCTGATTATCGATTAAAAAATTGAGATTAAAGGCACGATTCATAGAAATAAATTTAATGTGGACGGAATGGGAGCCGAACGAAATTATATGATAATAACCAAATTGAAATGTTCGAAAATTTCGGAACTACCACTAGGGCGCATTAATGAGTAAAAATTATTAAATAAAATTTGTTTGAGTTTCGCAATGTCTAAGGGGTGGGGCATTTATTTTTCAACCTGTAAATGTGTCGGCCATTGGTTGTTTTGGATTGGCTGGGGGGAAAATTGGCAGTCTATTAGATTTGGTTCCGGTGCAGCTCTGATTGCGCCTCGTCGGGAAGCATTATCGCATCAGCTATTTCTTCCGCATCAACGACAGCTGGGGGGCACTTCAAACGGAAATGATTCCGAGCTGGGGCCCGGCGCCCGCGAATAACAAATGTCCCACCCTCTCTCCAGGGGTAGGGATTCACAAATCTACACAATCTATATCCCGGAGGCGGCGGGGTTCCCCGGTTTCATCCCCTCACCGGTCTTCGCCCCCTCACACGTGTGGACATCTCCATCGGCGATAGCCTCTCACGCCCACTCCTCTAATTGAACACTGGGATATTTAGCCACCTCACACACTTTTACTCCACACACATCCGAACCCTTCTTCTTTTTTCAATACAAAAAGGAAACACTAACCTATGTAGAAAAAATAATTATATTTATTCTACTCTCATACCTTATATTCTCCGTCTTCTAATGAGAGTTCTATATTCATTGGTGGTAGAAATAATAATAACCCTTTAGAATATTTATTCTATTTTATTTATTTTTATTAGGTTTATTGGTTATTGTAAATTAATGTTTTTGAGTGAAAAATAAAATAACGGAACTATTTTAATACCAGTTATTATATTTATTTGTTTCATGGATATTGACCGTTATCATATTGGAGAAAATTAGCATAATTTGAGCAAATACCTCATTTTCCATTAATGATGGGTAAAAATTAAACTAAATTACAGAATTTAATTTAAATTAAAACCCGGAGAAAACAATTTGCACAAAAAGGTACATATTATCACCAAGCTTTACTTTATACTGGCCTGGAAGAGTAAATCCTTGACAAGCGTTCTTCCGAGAAATATTGTAGAATATAAACATCAGAAAATTAGGTAAATAATCTATTTACTAATTTCCATAACTACCAATGAATATAGAACTATCATATCTTCTATTATCCGTCTTCATTGGTTTCTGCAAACCATCTCCCGTTGGCGAGCGCTTTCGGACATTGTCCATCCTCGTGGCCGAATACATGTGTTCACTGTCACTGTCTGTATTCAACTGCCCGCTGAAAGCGCTCGCCAACAGAAGATGGTTTGCAGAAACCAATGAAGACGGATAATAGAAGTTATGATAGTGTTTAAATATCCCCAGGCAATATATTTGTAAGGAATATAAGCACGGCCTGCAAGAGGCACTATAGATAGGCTTTCACTGAATCGAAATCCGGAAACTTCAACCTGTCACTGAATCTCGGGTGTTTTCAATAGTCTAGGGTTGAAGTCGAGAATTGTCTTAGCGAGCTTTACTATGAGAAGAGAACTCTCCGAGTGTACCAGTGCAAGTCAGACCGCCCAAGACTAAAACTTTATCAGATTTGTGATGCGTTTAGTGCGTTCCTGATGAGTGATAAGTGCTATACTGTATTAGGACATTGTTATTTGTTTTTTTTGTTTTTTTTGTTATATGCAATTGCGTTTTTAACTATTTGTTCATATTTTATTAGGTCAAAAAAGTATATATTATTCTATGTGAAATCCGTTCATAGGTATAGATAAAGTTCATAGTTCATGCAGGGGTGTCCAAGATAGATTGGATCAAAAGCTAAACGGATAATTTAGTAAAAAAAATTCAAAGGTGAAGTTGTAGGCCTACCTAAAACCCTAGTTTCATCTCAAGTTTCACCATAAAGCATTATTTTTCACGGCATTCTTCAAAGATATATGAATGCCATTTACTGTTTATTTAATAAATTTAAGGTACGAGAAGCTAATAATAAATAGATGTCAATTGTACGCGTTAGCCGTCCATGGCGCATGAAAATTNTAAAAAATAAAAAATAATGTTTATTATTAAGTAAATACTCAGAACTAGTGGCACAGATTGTGAAATTAAAGGTTGAATATATCCTTCAGATATAAGGATACATTAATTCTCTTACTTTCAACCAAATAGTAACTGCTTACAATATGTATGCTAAGTCAAAGAATACTGATTATAAACTAATATTTATGTTAAGTCCTACTCATTTTTGTCTTTTTGTTTTCAAACATTGAAAGCGGTCATTTTAGGATTATTCGTTTGAAAAGTTCTTAAAAAAAAAAGTTTTTTTTTTTTTTTATTATTGATTCTTATATGTAAAATAGTGAACAAGAAAGTGGCGTAGAAAATCATCGAGGGGTAGAAAATACCTTGAGGAAGGACTGCTTCGCGGAGTGACAGGTCTGTTATAATTAATACAAGACCTGGATGAAACTGAAACAAATCAAACAATTGGAGGGAAACTTCCGGTCCGAAGGGGTGAGAGAGAATAGGAGGGGAGAGTTGGGGTGGGTCAAATGGAACTTCTTGAATCAACAGTCGCCACCACCTCTTCGCGATCCCTTCACAACTAAGTATCCTTAGTATGCATCAGTAAATTCCAAAAAGAAACATGTTTTCTAGCAGATTTCCTTTTACAAATGGCTTCGATATATATAATAAATAAGAACAGGTCGGAGAATGAGTAAAAACTAAACTTTTTAAAACGGTCCATACTTTTCAAACTGTCCTTGACAGAAAGACATTCCCGGCTATATAAATGGCTTCGGAATTCGTCAAGAGCAAAGTTCGTAAATTATTAGAGCTTCATCTACTTCCCATCTAATAAATCTATAAATGCTACAAGTTCGAAGAATCATATAATGACGTTCAATTAATAAAAGGGCAATACGAGATGATCAATCAGCCTTGTAGAGTTACTTCTTGTAGTGTCACACAGATCGAAAGTGGACACAATATTAATGAAGAAAAAAAAAAGCTTAGCAGTTCTGAATTCAACTAGGTAAAGTGACACTAATCAATAAGTCAATAAAAGTTAACTCTCAAATTTATTAGTTTCGAGAACCTTTAGTATCCAATTAATTCTTGAAATAGGATAGACAGCAATAAAAAATTTGAAGGGATACAACTAAAAAGCTTTGATCAATTTACAGTTAAATTAAAAGTTTGTTTTTTCTCTTAAGCTATTTGAAATTTAATATTGTATTTTATTAAATGTTTAATTGCAAAATACATGAATTTCTCATTATTATAATTAATCTGGGGTGCCGCCAAGCCTTCCAACATCCAAAGAATCCAGTCCTTTCAATCCAAAATCCTGGGATAATTGCAAATGCTTCTTATTATGTATCCAATTCATCCCTTCACCAAGATCTTAATATCCCTTTTGTTCAAGACTTCATTTCTTCCCGTTTCACCCTTTTCCACAGTAAACTGCCATACCATCCTAATCCACTAGGACAGACCATGACTTCAAACTCCGACCTCCTGGGGACATAATCTGTAAATAATTTGAGAGTGGTGTCATTGGTCACCTTCTCTCCTCATGTGATTGCTATTGTATGTCTTTTTTTTTCTCTAATTCATTGTGGTGATCAAATTACAAAATGTTTTAATTTAACAGAATGTAATAGATAAATAAAAGTTTAATGAGAAAATAACACTAATAAAAAAATTAAAGATAATTAAAATCGATTAAGGATGTTTACTAAGCTTTCTAATTGTTAGATTCGATGACATTTTGAGGGTCATACAATTCCAATAAAGGCAGATTGTAACGCAAAGTACATTTTTTTTTTTATAAATTTAACGACATTGTGCGTCATTANTTAAGCCTATTAATCCACCTTTTGTGCATTCAGTACCTATATATTTTTTAATTAATTATTTTTTTCACAAGAGAAATACTTATTTTGTTTAACACTTTTCTCACAACGTTACAACACAGAATACATTTTAGATATCCATGTAATAGAATCCACTGCTTCATGATATGATAGGGTTTAAGTTTTTCACGAAACCCTTTTTAAATGTATTAATTAGTTTTAATATTTATACAAGAATTGTTTATTTTTTCCCTTCTTTTTTATATATTGGAACTCAAATGAATAATAAAAGGCAACAGTAAAATATCATTCATGTAAATAGAAGTTAAACAGAATCGTTTAAGATTTCAATCAAGCTCTTGATGTTTTGATTATTTTTTTATTTTTTTTTGGTCTCCTCCTTTTGAATTCAAAACACAGGCACTTCTAGCACGGTAAAACTAATAATACTTTTAATAAAGAAAGTAGTTTTTATTTGTGAGTGCATTAATTCATGGGGTCTTTTTGTGTATTGAACTAAAGGGAGAAAATATTTGTTATTTTAGAATAAATTTCAGAGCAGTTTTAAAAACTTTGATTTACATTTAAGAGCGCTTAACTTCAAAAATATTTTTATTCTTCCAAGATAAAAAAAAAAAAAAAAACAATAAAAGACACTTTTCACAATTAAAAATTATTTTTATCTCACGTCATAATGCTTTCCTTATTGTTACGATACATATGAATACTGGTTCATGAACCTTTAGACAATTTAAAAACTTTTTTTTTTTTAAGTTTAAAATTATATACATTTCAAAGAACGAGGGGTAAGTCAATTTCAGCAACGGCTTAGACTCTTACCCTTAGCCTTTCTCTGGGGCGGCCTTAATTGTACTTTCGGGAATTCTGGGTGCATAAAGAGTGCGACTAGATGCTATATAGTATCTATTCACTTAGATTTAAGAAGACGGAAGTTATGGATAAACATTTTTATAAATCGTGGAATGGATTTTTTTTTTTTTTTTTCAAAATTGACAACTCAATAATCTTCGCCCAATTTCTTCATTCAATAAAGGTAAGCTCCATGTTCTCACCTTCAGAGCTCAAAAATCACCCAATACAGTTTAAGACAGAGACGCATTTTGAGATTGTATTTTGACTCATTTTGACTCTCTTCTTCACCTGGTGCCCACATTTAATGAATGGCGAAATCAGGCGAAGCTTGGAGCTGATAATTTTGGATAAAAACTTTTTAATTATTGTCCCAGTTCAACCCCCCTCCTAAAACATAAAAAATATTTTATAGCAAATAATAATAATTATTTTAACAGTGGAATGAGAAGAATATTCTCTGCGGCCATAAGAAGAACACCTGCTCTACATAGGAGGTTGAAAGCCGACGGAACCTCTTTTTTATAGAGCCTTTTCTTACTAACTCATCCTTGACTCATAAAAACTTGATGTCGTGTCTTCGTCGCATACTACTCCTTGGGAAAGCCTTCCTCACTGAAATTGTATTTAAAAAAATTAACTATACCGACAAAAAAAAATTGTTGCCATTTCTGTCCGTATTCAATAATCTTAGGCACATTTTATATCATATGTGGAATTTGACTTTCCGCCCGACCACTGAACATGCTTCAATTATGCTTCTTAATATAAACTATATGAATATAGTGTAGTAGAATGAGGACGAATGAGTACATTCGGCTACATTCAGTCGTGATATTATGTGCGAAAGCTCAGCAAAAAGTAACTTTCTACTTGATCAAACCCGGAAGAAATATTTATGAATATATTAATATTTGTAAGCCATCATCAGTTAATATTGATTTTAATAATTTCATGTTTTCACTTGAGGATTTCCAGTAGATTATAAATTTCATTTGTCCAAATGTTTGGATGTGTTACATGTTAGAGTTTAAAAGGAGATATATTGCACTTTTACTTCAAATATTCCTTCAAAATAAGTTTAAATTAGTGTGGACATGCATTATTGCATATTTTATCCTTGGGTATTCTATTTTTACCAACTCAAGAAAAAAATCTTAGAACAATTAAATTATTTAAAAAATATATAGCGCTATATGTTTTTTTATAAATAGAAAGGTTAAAATATGGTTTTTCTTTGCAAGAAAACCCTTTTCTGATTAGATATTATTGTTAAATCTATTTATTTTATTTTCGGTCTTGCAGCTTCAAAAAAAAATTTTTTTTATCAGAAAACTGAATATTATATACTCAAAACTGAATAAGTATTGATTATATTTGAATATTGTTTAGAAAATGTGATGTCTATTAGTTTAAGTGATTTTATACTTGTTTGTACGCATTTAATAAAAAAACTAAGTTGAATAATACTTTTTTTGGTGTATTTTAAAAGTAATTTCATTTTTTTTACAAGTCTTTACAAAAATATAAATAAAATAATCCCAAACAACTGCAGTTACTTGACATTTAATCTCTATTTTTTGTGCCATAATTTTCTAAATAAATGTAGGTCCTAAAGTTATATAATTTAGTACATATAACATTATAAATAATTAAAAAGTCAAGAATAAAAGTTACAGCAAATAAACAGGAATCTGAAGAAATTCTGAAGATTTAGAAGAAATTATGTAGCTTTTTTTTTTTTTTTTTGACGAACTTATCAGAAGCTAAAAGCTCATAATGTTCAGCGCCTTCGCAACTCTTCCTTCTCCTAGAGTCCATTGAGAGTCTTGGAAATGTTGTAAACTTAAAACTTCTACTTATTTCATCAAATTGTTTACTTACACATACATTTCCTTATTTATATCCAACTTAAATGAAGTCTGCCTACCTTACGTTGTTCCTGCGTGCCGTACTTATTAAATACTGAGTATAAAATGTATTACAGATTATGGAAGCAGATTTATATCGCTTCCGCTGGGACTTGAAACATGCTTAGCTAAGAGCGCCTTACGAAAATGCAAAATTGCATTTGTAGGATGGTCGTCCTTGAATTACGTGCAAAGTTNAATTATTCTTATTTAAATAAATAATATCATAAATTTACAGGTAATACTTAAAATAATTTATAGAAAGGTTCGTAAAGAGTTATAATAAATCAATGACAATGTCAATAAGCCTCATGTCATAATTTATTTGATGCATATGGAAGGCTAGTTTGAAATCTAAATTTACTTATTACTCTTCAGAATTCCAAAAATCACTTTCAGAATCGCTTAAAACGCATTGCTATTACTTTGGGGCATCGTTCCAGAAATATAGACATACCACAGATCACAGAGACTTTAATCGTCAACCACGAATCCTAAGGCAAAAATTAGGTGCTTTATGAAATGAGGCCTTAAATGCCTTAAATATGTCGACCCTCTCCATGACAAATTCCTCTGGAGTTGCTACTCGTTGAATCCTTAAGAGCCATTGACCTTCTACGCCCTTGTGTCGAGGAGATGGTTCCTCGGCAAAAAACAAGGTTCCTGGGCCGAAATATTCGTCCAACATCTCTAGGAATCGTGTACTCCTTTAGACCTTAGATCCTTTAGAACTGCTCTATGCCATGGCGACAGACGAGTTTCTTGGTACGCCATTGCTTATGTCCTTGCCACTCAAGGTAATCACGCTCTTCGAGGTCAAGTATATTATCTCTCATCTGCCTAAGCGCAAATCACCCGGATATGATTTAATCACAACACAAATACTCCACAGTCTCCCCAGGAAGTCAACTGTATTCCTGACAAATAAATTTAAAACTCCATATTCCGAACAACCCACTTTCCACTCCTCTAGAAATACTCAGACATAATATGATTTCCCAAACCTGGAAAACCACCACATAACCCAACATCCTATCGACCTATATGTGTCCTTCCTATACTTCTAAGATTTCGCAAAAAATGAATGATGCTTTCCATTATAAATATTTAATTTGGTTGTGGTATTTTATCCCACGTAAATTTTCAAACAATTAATGAGAGGGAATAGAATATAAAAAACTATCTGTCCCAGCCAGGAATCGAACCTGGATCTCCTGCTATCCGGGCCGGTGTACTTTCCAGTTATA
>KZ807852.1:143148-153724 GCA_000696205.2 Oncopeltus fasciatus
TATATATATATATATAAAATGAAACCCTCGTAGCTGCGATATATGTAGTAAAAAGAACAGGGGGAACAGATGGGTGAAAGAGGGTAGTGAACATACAAAAATAAAAAAAATTATAGTGTGTAAAATATACATTATATAAGTGTGTGTGTGTGTGTGTATATATACGTCAATTTTTCACGACCTATTTCTTTAGCTTCTCCAATGCAAGATCGCTGAAGATCTGTAGAAATTTTTCAAAAGTCGCGTCATGGTGCCAAACTGAATGACAGCGGGAATTCTACTAAAAAATTTAAAATCCCCAGCACCCATGAGTCCCCATCATAATATCTTTCAGAGAATAATGAGTGATCATTTTCTCTCCACTATTTTTTTTTTCCTTGAGCCAGTTGACGGTAATAGCCATCCTGTTTCTGTTCGCTGTTACGTCCTGTTAGACGCCTAAATATAACGTAGGACATTCAAAAAATTGATCTTGAGGTAAAGGAAGAAAAAAAAACACCACTATGGAGTTAATAATTTAAACGCTTTGGATTTCTTGCCTTTCTTTTGGAAATGGATTACTTGCTATTGTTTCGTAATTTTGATACATTTTATATAAATGGCTGATGGCCAGGAATCGTTCCAAATATGTAGGAATTCGCTTAGAATAATTTTTAGAGTTCTACAAAAGATTTACGTTCACTATAAATAATCATGAGATTTAAAAAAACAAAAAATGAGTTCTGAAGGGTTTTCACCTCAAGTTTTCTTAAGTTTGGTGTTTTCACCTGAACTTGTTAGTTAAATATAATATACCCACACCAATTCATGGAATTATTGGAATTGCAGTACAGATGATGCCATAGCTTATCTATTCCGTGATAATAATATACCAATGCACAGAGAAGTTTATTATCTGCTTCTTCGATGCTCTCTTTTTTTTTTTTTTTTTTTTTTTTTGCTGGGTTAGCCTCCCTTGCAACCACTTAGGGTCGTTGGAGGGAGGGGCTATCTACAGGTTGCCACCATTTTTTAAACACCCATGGCTCAGGACAAGCTTCTATATTATAAATAAAAGATTGACCTGGGCGGGATTTGAACCCGCGGCGTCAGGATTGCGAGACCCGTACGGATCCCCTGAGCTATCCCGGCGCCCCTCGATGCTCTCTATTCTAAATATATTTATAGTACATCAGTCAGTTACATTTTGGGCATGGGCATTACCTCAAAATCTCACTTTAATTGATTTATGTGGCAGTCCGAAGCTAACGTCACACTCTAATTCCCAATGGAACTGTTTAAATAACTGGGCGAGTCATAAAAAAGTAAATGATCGAGCTAAACTATAACAAGAGAGCCGTAACGAACCACTTTTGCAAATGTAGTCTTGAACGTATAAATAAAAAATAATAATTTTTTTTTTTTTNTTTTTTTTTTAAATCAAATATACTTTCAAATTTGTATCTGTATTGAATTCGTGTAATTTATATATAGCGTTTTTACCATTCTTCAAAAAATATCATGAAAACTACATATACATTTACACATAATGTAATGTACATAAATCTTATTTATTTATAAGATTTATTTGTATTTAATCCACCCCATTGTGCATTTAATGAAAATGTGCAGTATTCTATTCAATTTTATTCTCCTGGAAAGGGATCGCTAATGCTTCCAGCACTTTCTTTGTGTTCCCTTGTGATCTTTCCATTCATCATTCATTATATGTGTCCTCGTGTACCTCCATTCCAAGCAGCAGGTAATTTCTATAAGATTTAAGAGTATAAGGGATTGGAGGAAGCTTACACATTAAATGCCCGCTTCGACAAGTGTTAATCAAATACAATATGGGACAAAAGGTAATATAGGCCATGCTCGTTCCTCCTTCTCAGTTATTAATAGGGTCTATAAGCATCTTTCTATTCCATTCTATATTTTCTCATCAAAGGCAAAAGTGAAATCACATTGGAAAAATAGGACTTCCTGATTAAATGTTTATTAATGAAATAGGAAGGATATTTATTTAATTTATAATTTAAAATAGGTCTGACTTGTTTAGTGGGGGCGGTGTTGGAGAGGAAGGAAGAGAACGGCCCTCCATTAATCCTTTTACAACCTTCTCAATCTTTTGTCTTTGACTCCATTGTCCTTCCTCAACTTATACCACCATCGCCGTCTTTCCCCCACACCTAGTCTGCTCAGAATCAGCAAGCTCCATCTCCACATTATCATAAGTAAAGGATCTTTTTAGGGCGAACTGTGGCAAGGAATAAGATTTTTCAAAGTAAAATTTCCTTACTCCCAAAATTTTTATACTATTAAAAGCTGAGACCTTTAGAGAACCAAGGCCATATCTTCTCAGATCTCAAGAATCTCTCTCTCTCTCTCTCTCTCTCTCTCTCTCTCTNAAAATACCACAACCAAATAAAATATTTATAAATGTTATATAAATGAAACATTTATTAAAATTCAATTATTGTTTTTGCTCATATAGACTTGATGATTATATAACTGCTTACTCTTCAGTTCCTTAGCGGAAATGACATTAGGATTCGTTGGGGACCACTAGGCGACACACTCGTTTCCCGAAATGTGTGACGGGCTTGACGAAAGCGAAACTCGTCAGGATACAGAAAGTGAGTCAAGAGGAACGCTACGGAAATCGTAGGAATCACGTATATGGGAGGAGCCTCACTCAAGTCGATGAGTTCATGCCCTCGAGAAATTCCCAGCTGAGGCCTTCTAGCTACACGTTCCGCTTTTCTTCTAGGTCGTCATCTTCAAAGTTATGAGTCAAAGTTGGTCATGTGGGGGCCTTCCTCAGGGGAGCCCAATGGGACTCCCGAGCCTCGAGTGGGTTCGAGTCCCACCCTATGCCATGTTTATGTTAATTCCACATATAATGGTATTTTTAAACAAAATGCAATCACTTATCGAGAAATCAAAGCTTGCATGTTGTTATGGCAGTTTCAAATCAACACCCTTATAGGGAAATCAAACAATTCACGTTGGTAACGTGACACGACTTTTGAAAAATTTCAATTTGGTTTCTTTACCGATCTTCACCGTTCCTCCATGAAAGAAGCAAAAATCTCTCCCTCCCCTCACACTCTCTCTTTCTCTCTCTCTCTCCCTCCTCTCACACACTCTCTCTCTTTCTCTCTCTCTCTCTCTCACTGTCTCTCAGATCTTCTTCTGTCTTACAAAGGAAAAGAGAAAAATGTAGTCACATAAATATATATCAATATATGTATATATATTTGTTTATTTGCGCTCTAGCGTCTAAGACTTTTCAAAAATCAATCAAAAGGAGATGCCAAATAGTATATTTAAGCTTATTTTTACAAACCGTTTTGCGAGTTTCGAGAAACGGGGGGATTATAAATAGTGAGTCAAAATCGAAAAATCATTTGTATTCTCGTTATTATCAAAGTTAAGGAACAATTTATTTATTATACATAACGGGTGTAAAATTTAATTTTCTAACAATTACATTCTATAACATTTTTGCTAAAAAACATCTATTAAGGGAAATATTTTAAGGTGTATAAATAGGGTTTAGGTTAGGCATTAAGGTTAGCTTATAGAATCCGTTCGGGTCTCACAATCCTGGCGCTGCGGGTTCTAACGCCGCCTAGAGCAATCTATTATTGCCTTTAAGCTTAGTAAAAGCTTGACCTGAGCCATAGATGATTAGAATGGGATGGCAACCTATGGATAGCCGCTCCCTCCATGAGCCTAAGTGGTTGAATGGGAGGCTAACAGTTAAATACACCTACACACAAAAAAAAGTGAATGCATTGTAGTAATGTTTAAGTAGACCCAAATTCGATATTTAGGCATTATTTTGCAAACAATTGTAAGAATTCATTTTTAGCTTAAATCGGACAAGTGAAGGAGAATTAGAAGAATTTAGAGAAAGACTGCAACTAGGTAATGAACACACTTTAAATATATTCATGAAATAGTTCCATAGAATAAATTAAATGGAAACTTTATATTCTATAATATTCTCTCCCGGTTAGTCTACTACCAGCCTTAGAGTATCTATTTATTTGTAGCATTTTCCGGATAAAATTATTCATTTAATTTGTACCCTCTATGTTTTTGATGCTCCTGCGAGACGGACTTTTTATTTACCATTTACTATATTATATACTTATATACTCAATAAAAATTTAAGTAAAATATCCTAAAATCTCATATAAAACTTTGGCTTTTCACATCTTACGACTCCTAGAATATGGTTTTGCAATGAACAGACCGAGTTTAAATGGCTTAAGGCTCAGGACATATCACTGTAGGAAAGTGGGAGGGGAAGAAAGCTATGAGGTGGTCTTATTTATGATTTTTGTTTTAAGATGTGAAAAATATTTCTGTATGTGGAAGAAATATAGTCTTTGTCTGTTTTGTTAGTAATGGGGTTATGTTATGGCTAAAAGCCATTTCTCAAGGTTTGTTTCAGTCGCAAGAAGTGCGATGAACAATGATGAAAATGAACAGTTATCCTCATCATAATACCAATACCAAACTTATATTTTTAATAAAATTTGTTAAATAAATATTTGTATTTAAATTAAATAAATCCTTATATTTATTGACCTGAAGTATGCGTTCCTTTCCCAAAAAGGTGTGATAAGTGATTTCCCAAAACTTTTAATGGAAAGTGGAGCTCATTGCCTGAAGAAGTTATGAAACTTGGAAATGTTCTCAGGAGATTAGGAGTAATGACTAATTTTATCTTTCTCAACACCATTGTATGTAATTATTCCTTCCACTTGTGATGTAAACATGAAAATACACCACGTCCATTCATCGTGTGAAAATATTCATCATTTTGAACGACTTTTTTATAAACACATATTGCCCAGGAAATTTATTTAATGTTTTATTTGGTCGGGGAGAGCTCCTGTCAATATGAGGAATATGGTAGACGATTTTAACTCAGTTTGAAATGAATAGATACTAATGATTTTTAGATTATTTTCTTAATAGAAAAACTTATTGCAATTGACTTGAAAATCAAACCATATTTTAAACCCCTTTAAATTGGGAATTTTGTGTTCAGAGGCCCGTAGAAAAAGATTTCTGTACACTATACACGTGATTTTTTCGAAATAGCTTGGATCTATTTTAATGAAATTTTTAATAAAGATTCTCTCCGTTCCCTAACCTAAAAGTCCAATCTTTACACCTATCGACCTGAAGTATGATTTATTTATATTTTTATTTATTTATTGCTCTTTTAGTTTTCGTCGTATCTCCATGAGTTATCCTGTTGAGCCCTAGGGCACTAAATGTTATATATTTTAAACAATTAATGAGAGGAAATAGAATAAAAAATCTGTCCCAGCCAGGAATCGAACCTGGATCTCCTGCTATCCGGGCCGGTGCACTTGCCAGTTATGCTACCAGGACGCGATTCCTGTCTTATNAAATTAATACACCAAAATAACTGGGTATAATTTTATTTATATTTTCAAACGTTTTCGTTAACAAAGCTATTATGAGGAATGAAATCAATTACCAGGGTACAAAATGTACAATGTACGACAAAAAGTACGTCTATGTGAATCATATATCTCACGAACATACCTCGGTTTCACTATTAGTTACTTAATGTGTAGTATCTTTAAGTAAGTATTACATAGTTGTAGTTTATCAATTTTCGTTATACTTCCTTTCCTGATAATTTCACATACAGCAATACATTTTACTAAGAGACATTCTCAACTCAACTGTGGGTTTTTATATTTAGTCATACATTATATAGATCACACTCTCTGTGTGATGTGACCTGATGGTGGTTTACGTTGTGAACCGAAATATTGGCTTAAATACAAAATACAAAAATTTTACTATATTATTATCGTGTATTCACTTCACATTATGGCTTACAAGCTTGACCGTTTTTCACGAGTTTCTCGGCGACAAATTAATATCAAAATGTATTTGTCTTGATAAATTAACCCTATAACAATCAAAATTATCACTTCAAATTTAATAATTTTTGAAATTTCATGTTTCAGTGTCCTAAAAAATTTTAGAATACGATTTTGATGAAAAGTAGGAGCTTTACATTTTGACATGTCCGAAATTTTGAAGAAGTCTACTGTGAGATTTCACTGGGGTCATAATTTTGCATGAAATTTTAATAATTATTGCTATTCAAATAAATATTTTTATAATAAATAAAATATTTATATGCTAAATAAATTATGCTAATTTACAAATTTTATGGGTTAATAATCATATCGTACAAAGATAAATTGAAGTTAATTGATTATAACAAATAAGTGCAGCTACTAATTACAGCTAACAATTGAACCTATTACCTTTACTATCTAAAAACTTTCTTTTAAACTTTATTATTAATTACTTTCTACATGTTTTGTATCTAGTAACGTGCTGGTTAATATTCACAAAAAGCATATTAAGAAAAATATATCAGAATGTTTTTTCGATTGTTGGCTGAATAAACCATAAAATTATTCGTTTTTGGTTGAAATTGTTTGAGTGAAAGGGGGGGTTGTTAAAATAAAATTTATAATCGTAATGTCTTTATTGTGATTTGAGATAAAATAAAGTTTGAAGTACACAATAGGTAAATACTAGGTAAATGCCATTTTTATAACATTTATAAATTATAGGATTCTTCAGAAAAACGTTTATTGCAAAAGAAATATAACAATGTAACTCCAATAGGTAAGCTTTTCCCCCACTCTTGGCTATTGTTCTATCCGGCTTTTAAATTAAACTTCCTCCATCATGCGTATCTATGTATATATCTGAGGAAAAATGGGAATTCTGCTTAGATTACGCATCTCACATACTTGACGGACTTTCATTAGCTTTTTTGTAGATTTGTTCTGGAAGCTCTACAGAGGGAAGTTGCAGGAAATTGAAAGTCAGCTAGCTAGTGAGTCACTCAGAGACTCCTCGGTTGACTGTCTCGGCAGAACGTGTTCCACTTGGCTCTGAGTCACCGATGGCTGCTGAGACGTAAGCGGTTTTATACAGCACAGCGAATCGCCACTGTTCAGCTGCTACAGAACACGTTCTCATCAATGGCTTCCTGATTGTGGTCCTCAATGAAAACAAAAAACAATATTTATACTTATCAGTGCCTTTTTGATACACAAAGCCTTGTTTATTCTAGCCATGAGTACATTGTAGTCCATATATTCTTGATGTAGACACAGTTGAGCGCGAGTATCCCTCTCTCCCCATCATCTTATTTGCCCTGATGAAGGCCTGAAATTCGGGCCGAAACGTTGGCTAAAATAAAAAAATTTTTAGGTTACAAATTATTTTTTTAATTTTACAACTACCAAGACCGAATTCCTGTTAATCCTCTCTTCATAAAACTTGACGGTAAACAAATTTACCTCCGAACCCAATGTATTATATAAATACTGATATTAGTTGTGGTATTTAATTATACAATCCCACATTATACAATAAATGCTACATTTATACAATAAATGAAAGGGAATAGAATAAAAAATCTTACTAATGCATATTTTGTTAATGGTTAGCATACTTGCCCGGAAAGTAAGAGATCCGGGTTCGAGTCCCGGCTGAGGTAGTAAGATTTTTTATTCTATTCCCTTGCATTTATTGTATTCAATGTATTATATAATATTTTTAAAAAAATTATTTGCACTTTAGACTATTTATATGAAATAGTCTATTGAACGGCATAGCGGCACATTTACCTAACAAGCAACCTTATATATTCGGCCAATTGACTTATTAGGATGTCTATAAATTCAATAGAACGAAGGGCTGTCAAATCTATCTCTTGTATAGAGGTCAACACAAGCGCTGGAAGAGGTAGTGTTAATGACAAGAGTGTGCCTAGGGGAGTTCAAAAAACTCTTAACGAAATTTAAAGAGGAAAAAATTGACACCTTAGAATATATTGAACAATAAGCAATAATAAATGTCTAGGACAAAATTCATCAAGATTCAAACCTGTTGAAGTTATATGATAGCTATCAAAATAAAGTCTAGAATCAATCTCACTACAAGTTATTATATAAGGCAAGTAAAGTTTAAACATGATATATAATCTCAAAATATAGTAGCATAAATGTAATGTTTAAAGTAAGTAAATATTAATTTTATTTGTGGTTTTTAATTCCAAGTAAATTTAAATCAATTAATGCAAGGGAATAGAATAAAAAATCTAACTGTCCCAGCCAGGGCTCGAACCTGGATCTCCTGCTAACCGGGCAAGCGCGTTATCCTATCACGCTACCGGGAGAGCCAGATAACTTATTAAATTCCCCGCACTAGTGTCGAGAGTTTATAAATTATAATAAAAAGTAAAAACAACGAGAGTCGATAAATAACTCGACAATGTCAGCTCTTCCGAGCATAAGACGATATATTCGTCTGCCTTTGAGGTTAAACTCTCTACACTAGTGCGGGGAATTTAATAAGTTATCTGGCTCTCCCGGTAGCGTAATAGGATAACGCGCTTGTCCTGTTAGCAGGAGATCTAGGTTCGAGCCCTGGCTGGGACAGTTAGATTTTTATTTTATTCCCTTTCATTAATTGTTTAAAATATGATCTTCTCCGAAAGAAAAAAAAAAGCTTTGGAAAAAGGTTTGGGCATCTATGGCGAATCGATAGGACCATGATTCAAAGATTATTTTACGGCGTCGTCGTCAACCATGAAGGCTTAGATATGGAGATGGACTGACCACATCTCCTGCTTTGGCGAAATGAAGGGAAAAACAAATTTGATGAATGAGTTGGAGGTCTTAGAAGCTTAAAACCTATGGTTTGATTGATAAATCGAACTGTATTTTTCTTAATGATTACTATACATTAATAACGGTTTAATACGGTAATCCACCGCTGTTTGTAAAAATAATGTAGTAATCTACTAAACACTTATCAATGTCGGCTGGCTACTAAAGAATACTATACATTAATATCCATTAGCACCCATCCGGTTTTGATAAGTATCCAGTAGATGTCATTATCTCTGCAAAATGAGTGTAAAACAGGAAGGCAAGAGATGTAGTTAACATTGATATTGTCGGAACCTTTCCTTTGATTTGAAATATTTTGCCTTTATACGCGAAACATCCACCCCTCTCTCCCAATCATACCCTTGTGGTTATTGGACGCCTATGGATCAATTCATTTTTTATTTTTATACGCTTAGAGGATACTATTTATCTCTCTTCAGCTTCTATAATTTACTCTTCAAATGGGAATCAAACATATTTAAATTCAAAGTAGCCTGTAGTAGATTAATTATATGAAATCATATTTCACTCTATTTTTTTAAGGGTTAATTATAGAGGATTATAGTGAAGAGGGAATAGGGACTTATATCCTCGAAACGAAATATATATATGGGCGTTTCGAGAATATAAGTCCCTATTCCCTCTTCACTATAATCCTCTATAATTAACCCTTAAAAAAAGAGAGTGAAATATGATTTCATATAATTAATCTACTACAGGCTACTTTGAATTTAAATATGTTTGATTCCCATTTGAAGAGTAAATTATAGAAGCTGAAGAGAGATAAATAGTATCCTCTAAGCGTATAAAAATAAAAAATGAATTGATCCATAGGCGTCCAATAACCACAAGGGTATGATTGGGAGAGAGGGGTGGATGTTTCGCGTATAAAGGCAAAATATTTCAAATCAAAGGAAAGGTTCCGACAATATCAATGTTAACTACATCTCTTGCCTTCCTGTTTTACACTCATTTTGCAGAGATAATGACATCTACTGGATACTTATCAAAACCGGATGGGTGCTAATGGATATTAATGTATAGTATTCTTTAGTAGCCAGCCGACATTGATAAGTGTTTAGTAGATTACTACATTATTTTTACAAACAGCGGTGGATTACCGTATTAAACCGTTATTAATGTATAGTAATCATTAAGAAAAATACAGTTCGATTTATCAATCAAACCATAGGTTTTAAGCTTCTAAGACCTCCAACTCATTCATCAAATTTGTTTTTCCCTTCATTTCGCCAAAGCAGGAGATGTGGTCAGTCCATCTCCATATCTAAGCCTTCATGGTTGACGACGACGCCGTAAAATAATCTTTGAATCATGGTCCTATCGATTCGCCATAGATGCCCAAACCTTTTTCCAAAGCTTTTTTTTTTCTTTCGGAGAAGATCATATTTTAAACAATTAATGAAAGGGAATAAAATAAAAATCTAACTGTCCCAGCCAGGGCTCGAACCTAGATCTCCTGCTAACAGGACAAGCGCGTTATCCTATTACGCTACCGGGAGAGCCAGATAACTTATTAAATTCCCCGCACTAGTGTAGAGAGTTTAACCTCAAAGGCAGACGAATATATCGTCTTATGCTCGGAAGAGCTGACATTGTCGAGTTATTTATCGACTCTCGTTGTTTTTACTTTTTATTATAATTTATAAACTCTCGACACTAGTGCGGGGAATTTAATAAGTTATCTGGCTCTCCCGGTAGCGTGATAGGATAACGCGCTTGCCCGGTTAGCAGGAGATCCAGGTTCGAGCCCTGGCTGGGACAGTTAGATTTTTTATTCTATTCCCTTGCATTAATTCATTTAAATTTAC
>KZ807852.1:165613-175896 GCA_000696205.2 Oncopeltus fasciatus
CTTTATTAAATTTTAATTTATAAATATTTTATTTGGTTGTGGTTTTTTATCCCACGTAAATTTTAAACAATTAATGAGAGGGAATAGAATAAAAAAAAAAAAATCTATCTGTCGCCAGGAAACGAACCTGGATCTTCTGCTATCCGGGCCGTTATGCTAAACCATTACACCACAAGGACTAGCTAGTTATCTCATTCAATTCCCTCTACACTAGCGAGAGCCTAACTTTTGTTCTATTCCCTCTCATTAATTGTTTAAAATTTACGTGGGATAAAAAACCACAACCAAATATAATATTTAAAAGAAAAATTAAATAAAGTAAATGACGAGAGTCGACAAATAGCTTGACAATGTCAGCTCCTTCGAGTTTAAGACGAAGTTCTCGTCTTTCTCGTGGGTTAGACTCTCGCTAGTGTAGAGGGAATTTAATGAGATATCTAGCTCGTCCTGGTAGCATAATTGGTAAATGCACCGGCCCGGATAGCAGGAGATCCAGGTTCGATTCCTGGCTGGGACAGAAAGATTTTTTTGTTTTATTCCCTCTCATTAATTGTTTAAAATTTACGTGGGATAAAAAAAACCACAACCAAATAAAATATTCATGAGAGACTATATTTCTTTGTTTTGTGTTTTTTTTTTTCTTATCTTAAAAACCAATACTATACAAAATTATACCGTAGTAAATCTATGAGCTTGTGAAAAGGGTTGTTCTTCAAGAGGTCCTAAGGGTTTGGGGGTGGAATAGCACTGCATTTATGTTCTTTATACTCGAGTTAGGGCAGATTATAGAAATTATTCACACGAGTGAGCAAATAGAACCTACCACTCTCCCAATACATCAAAACTAACCCACAATTTTCTCTGCTAACTTTGTTAGGCTTCCATCGATGAATAGTTTATTGAACTTTTATAGGCAAATGTTCGCCTTTAGGAAAATTCGTCACATAGTAGCTTCTAAATCTAAGCATATTTCCCATACGTATTGGTCTCAATAAAGATGGACAGAAGTAAGATTTAATGTCCATGCTGAAGTTAATTTACACGCGGAAACGTAAAATGAAGATGAAATACGTATTTTGTTTGGTATCTGCTCTGTAAATTTAGAGAAATATTTACATTCATAAATTAAAAAATTTGTAGTAACGAAAAGAAATTATATAAATGCCTCTTATTGACGAATTTCGCTGAGTTATTTATACGTGCTTCCGATTCATATTCTGTTTGTTAACAAAACGATATAAAATAATGTTCAAATGGAGAGTTGTTTTTTTTTACCGCAGATATTATTATTAGATGTTTTTTTGTTGTTGTTGGGATTCGGTCAAGGTAGTTTTTTTAAAAAAATACAACTTTGAAAAAAAAAAGTGTATTTTTTAAATTATCTGCCATCATTGTAAGCCATCTTCAGAGCTATCATGAAGGCGAGAAGGGGCGTCCTGTCCCTGAGATCACATTTTCATGACTAAGTCATGAAAGTCAGTCATGAAAATGTGGTCTTAGGGACAGGACGTCCCCTTTCACCTTCATGATAGCCTTGAAGATGGCTTACATTGTAAGCCGAAAAGTTGGCAGATAATTTAAAAAATACTNCCCATAGACGTATTCGTTGAATGTGTTTTTTTAAAAGATATTATGGATCATGATCACCAAGGGACGTGGAAAGAGCCCACTTATAGTTATTTATTAATAATTGAAATTTAAATTTAAATTATTTACGTGACATATTAAATGCTGTTTTATCTAACAAATGTTTTGTCTGCTTAGTTAAATAAATCATCAATAACTCACAACTGACGTAAAAGTTATTACTATTCTGGCAACTAATGGAATACTAAGGAGTTGTTGGAATACGAGACATCCTGAACTAGTTTTGGATTGGTTCCGGCTTGATCATGAATTATTTACTGCGCATATGTGCATCTTGTGATTTATCAGGCATTCCAGTGCAACGCTAGAATTCCACTTTCAATCTCGAACAGAGGTTTCTCGAAGGTTATTCAATTGTTTATCCAACTGTTTGAAGTTATTCCCTTTCCGAGAACTACCACCATGAAGTTATTTTTTTTTTTTTTACATACCATACACCTCCACCTACCATTATTTAGGTAAACTGAAAATATAAAAAGGGAGAGTTTGTTGACCGTAGATATTATTCTTAGATGATTTTAGTTGGGGTTCGGTCAAGGTAGATCCAAAAAACACAAATTTAAAAAAATGTATTTTTTAATAAGNGAGACCATCATTTTTTTAACCCCTCAGGGAGGATTTTAGGAATTTGAGTCCGAAGGCGGAAATTGGGATATTATAAAACGGGAATCAACTATTGAGCTGGACATAGGAAAAATAGTGGACCATACTGCAGGACACGTAATAATAAATCTTTCTTTCACCTTCATGATAGCCTTGAAGATGGCTTACATTGTAAGCCATCTTCAGGGCTATCATGAAGATGAGAGAGGACGTCCTGTCCCTAAGTTCACATTTCCATGACTCAGTCTCAGCTGATACTCAGCATATGCCCCTGACTATTTTGACAGTCTATACCATGTCCCAAATAGACAAAGTTTCATATAACTCTTTGGAGCGGAGCAGCAGAACTGTGCTTGCTACGAGTATGTTTTCCATAAATATACTTACATAGAAACAAACCATTAATTAGATTGATTGCCGAGGGACCTTGGGGAAAAGGTGGCACGGGGTCACCGATAACGATAATATCAGGATGGAATTCTAAACATCCTCCTACCTTCAGGATTAGAGCTAGTTCCCAAAGGAAAAACCCATCCTGAAACTAGTGGGATGAATATTTACTTAGGCAAAGCGGGAATAATGAGAGGTTGAGGAAGTAAACCTCAACAATCCTTAGACCAACACTTCGAAGGAAGAAAAATATTGGAAAATTTGTATAATACGCAAATCAAACCTCAATTAGGGGCGCCAGGCTAGCTCAGGGGATCCGTACGGGTCTCGCAATCCTGACGCCGCGGGTTCAAATCCCGCCCAGGTCAATTTTTTATTTATAATATAGAAGCTTGTCCTGAGCCATGGGTGTTTAAAATGGGGTGGCAGCCTGTAGATAGCCCCTTCCTCCATGACCCTAAGTGGTTGAATGGAAGGCTAACACGCAAATAAAAAAAAAAATAAAAAACCTCAATTATTCATCAATTATATTTTACAAATCTTTGTGAGGTTCGGATCTATGGCCATTTGGGTAAAATAGACTCCACACTTTACTGACATATCATATTTTAGTACAACGAAGTGACATTTGAAAAATTTCAGATCTTTATCTTTATTGAAGTTGCATTGGAGAAGCTAATTTTTTTGTTTAGTGTGAGTGTTAGCCGCCCTTTCAACTTTCAACCACTTAGGGTCATGGAGGGAAGGGCTATATAAAAGTTACCACCCCATTCTAAACATCAGTGGCTCAAGACAAGCTATTATTTATAGGCAAACGCTTTTCTTAGACGGGATTTGAATCCGCAATATCAGGTTGCAAGACCCAAACGGATCCCCTGAGCTTATAAATAAAATTCATCTAGTGAGAGGGGGAAGTTAGAGGGAGGCCAATATATAAAATCTTAATGTCTTTATTATTATAGTTGAACTGAAAAAAATAGGCTTAAAGTTAATTTTTATAGCACAACGATGTATGAGAGCTTCTCTCACTTTTCTTTCCAAGCTAGTATAAAGCAAGGCTTAGTGTTCATATCTTACATGCTCATTCTCCTCTCAGACATTTAAATTATATTTTGTCTTATTTATGACTATCTTTAATAAAAAATGAGACAGCATGTCTAACGCAGCTCCTACATGACTGACTTTTGACATTTCTACCATTAACATATCTACACTCACAATATTTTTTTACTAGGTGATCCGCATAAGTGACCTAATTCAAAGTAACAGTTCTATGAAGTACTCAAACATTTTGGTTTCACTTAATTAAAACTTTTAATAAAAACCAATGAAATAGATATAGTTTTTATATGGATTTATATATTCATTTAAAAATTTATTTCTTTAGTTATCTAATACATATGTGTATGTGTCTGTGTGTGTCAAAACAATGTGTAAATTCATATTACAATTTCTTGGTAAAATATGAAATGAAAACTCTGTGAAGACTCCTAATATTTTTAGTTTCCGTTTACCTGTTGGTTCTCACTGAAAAAAAAAACTGCAGGTTATCACCAATCACAGCTTAAGGTCTTATATGAGCATTTGGTTGGCACGAGTAGTCGCCAATGAGAAACTCAAGCGTAGAGTGGAACAGATGGCCTGTTCCAAATTGGTGAAAGCTTTTGACACACTCCAAAAACAGTCATGAGAAGATATTGTATGTCCTGCCCTGAACTCGAACCCTGGACGGGACTGGAGACTTCGGGAGGTTGGCTTGGAAGAGAAGCTGCCCCAAGGAAGTGAGGGACTGACCTGGAACGAGCTGCCACAGCCGGCCCATGATAGAGATGGATGGCGACACCTGGTTTCGGGCTCGAGTCTCCGAGGGAATTGAGGACTTGAGTGAAGTATCAATACAGGTCTCGCTGAACGCACTTTCTCAATCACTTCTCCCGACTGAGAACATCAAAAAGCACGTGGAATAGAGTAAGTAAGAGGAAAATAACTTCATCATTCTAGCCGGGAAGGGAAATGAGGGAGGAGGGGGAAGAAAAAATTCGATAAGCCTAGGTTCTGGACTGTATGAGAGAAAAGTACTGAATTTCATAAACCAATTTTATTTATTTTAATTAATTAACTTTTTAATGTAAAACCATAATTTTTCCTTGGAACAAATGAGTCATGATCCGTTATCATCTTTCAGGCTTTGTAAGAAAACATCCGTGTATTCCTCTGTATTCAATTTGAGCAAAAAATGACCGTACAAGTGTCTTCAGCGACTCTGATGGATTAAGCCTATTTAACATAGGACCAACTTATCCTAGCCAGAACAAAATTACGGGGGGTTCCTCCTATGTATTACCTAACACAAATCATTACTACACCATTTGAGAATCATATCCGGCCATTTACCATATATCTAGTAAATAACAACTAATTCCACCCTCTATTCTCCCATTGGGCAGTTTTTTGAATTACCCTTATAAGTATCTCTATTTTTTTTTTTTTTTTTTTTTTTTTTTATGAATAAGCAGTATTTTACCATATTGGAGATTAGGTTCTCTTCCTTATAGGTTTTTCTTTGACTAGCTAGTTATGGCTTACACTTGTGGATTTAAATGTCATTTCCTTAATCCTTTTCAGTGAATAAGTAATTTTTCAAATGGCTAAAGATGGAAGGTTGAAATATAAAACCAAGCAATTTCACTTTATACTGAATATTTAATAAAACATCGAGGGAATCCAACTTTGTTAGAATTATGTTAATTGGTACGCTTCTTAAGTTACAGTCTATAAATATATTGCGTTTATTTTCTAAAATTACATTCTGTAGCAGATAAATGAAATACCATCCTAAACGGGAGGAGAGATACAACCTGTTTATCTCCTGTCCTTGGCTTTTTGCATACAAGACGCTGATGCGATCAAAATAAATTTTAAAAAAGTTGTCTAAGCTAATTGGAAACCTGCTACCAGAATTTTAAACCGCTACTCCATGAATTTTCTAATATTAAAGAAGATTTAATATTAAAGAAGCCTTTAAAAGCTTGAAAAATCACTTTTTTACGGTAAGAAATAAATAAAAATGCCCTAGGAATATTGTTTAGTGCTTTGCACGAAGTAGGAGACGGTCTTGCAGATGGAGCTGCATACATAACTTCTGACTTTCTAGGGATAATATACATAGTTCTAAGAGATATCGGTTGTTCTGCGTCCGGTTCAACCGCACATGTGATCCAAAGGTATGTTTCGTAGGGATGTTCCAAATATTGCTAGACGAGAGAAAACTGATTTCGTCGGGGGAAAAAAAAAACGCCGAAATGCACCCTGATCTAGACGCAGAATGTAACACCAAAATGGATCCTTAAAAGGAAATTGAGACGTTGGGAAACAGACCGGTCCTGTTCCTCTAGAAACCCTACATAGTGTCTTCTCACGGAGATAACAAAAATGGACCAATACTTATATTATTAAACTTTTATTTATTTATTACATTCTGTTAAATTAAAACATTTTGTAATTTGATCACCACAATGAATTAAAAAAAAAGAAGACATTCAATGTCAATCACATGAGGAGAGAAGGTGACCAATGACACCACTCTCTAACTAATACTAAATACACTACATTAGATAAAATATAATTTTAAAAATTAAGTTTTAAAAATACCACCTTTCCCGGATTTTTCTAATTGCACAAAGGAGGATAAATCGGGAGAAAAATAAATAAATTGGTCCTAATACGATAAATTATATAATCAAATTATTAATAATTAATTTATTTTCGACTTGTACCATTCTTTTAACGTAATAATATTTTTTAATTTTATTACTATGAACTAGAAAAGGAATGACAAAATTACAATGGCAAGAGGAGAGAAGGTGATCAATGACACCACTCTCAAATAATAATTAAATTAGATCCATTTTCTCTCCTTTGGAGAAAACGTAATTTTATTTAATGTTTTGGGAAAAAATATATTTCCGCTGAGAAAATCTAGTAAAACTTTATTGACTGTGGGGTCTGGGATAGAATATAAATAAATAAATGTACCAACTTAAATTGGAAATTCTTTTATTGTCTGAAGCCGAATTTGAGGCTTTCTATAATCAGAGCTAAAAAAAAAAAATTTTATATAACAGTACAATTCAGAGTGAAATTAAAACGAAACTTACAATATATCTGTTCTTTAATAAGGGTTATTAAATAATTTCACAGTCATGCAATAATAATAAGAATAGATAAGTGTTAAATACATGTTTTTTAAACGTAGATTTATGTATTTAAATATCTTTTATCTATTCTACTTCTCCCTGAAGATAAAATTGCTTGTCCGAAAATTTAAATACTCTTTCTAACAACCTCAGATGGGTTGACTTTAGAAGAAAACAAAGTGTATTATTATTTCCTGCCCAATGTGTGATTAATTAATATTACGTCAAATAAAATAAATGATTGAAAAGCAATGAAAAATTAGTAATTTTAATATCACATAGTCCGTATTGGTTTTTTTGAGGACTTGTGTATGTCAACCACAAAAGGTTATTATTTTGGGGATATTGTAAATTTGTGTGGTTTTACTTTTTATGCGCAAAACAAAAGCGAAATTTCGGTGAGGCTAACAATTTTTTTCTTAGTAACTGTACAAAAATTTATTATTACTAATCCCAGTACAATTTAATAATTCTGGACCTGTGAAATATATATATATTATTTTAGCCTCTCTTTCAACCGCTTAGGGTCATGAAGGGCTATCTATGTACAGGTTTCCACCCCATTCTAAACATCCATGGCTGAGGGCAAGCTTTTATTTCCTGATAAAGCATGCCTTGGCGGGATTCGAACCCGCAGCGCCAGAATTGCGAGACCTGGGCGGATCCCATGAGCTAACCCGGTGCCCCCCTTTAGCTTCTTATTTTATTTGTTTCAAACAGAAAGAAAAGAGTCATTTTCCTCCGGTATTATTACCTAAAGTATTACCTTCTTCGCCTTCTGATGCCCTACATAGGGGGCCAACATACCACACGACCTCCTAATGGGCGAACTATTTATAGCTTCACAGGCTCCTCCAGCTTGGACTTGATGCCTGGAATCTTATATTCCACGAGCCGCTGGCATATCCCGCTCCGTTTAGCCGTCAATTTGAAACAAATAACCACTCTGGCGTTAAAATCTATGTTGTTGTTTTCAATAGTGTCAATATATATATATATGAGTGTGTGTGAGAGAGTTTGTGTACAATTTTTTACATAATTTAAACTTTTATGCAGGGTCAGTAAGGATCGGAGGAAATTTTTCGGAAATGGCCTCATGGTGGCAGAATGACTAGTTTGATTTGCTCGCAATAAATCTGCTAAGATCACTAGGTTCTGTTCCCGATGAATTGCCGGATGAGCAAATGCGCCCCGCTCAAAGTGCAGCAGAAGCATCCCCTGATGGGGGCGGTCATTCCCAGCTCCTGAATCAGCACTTTGGGGGAGAGAACGCGGCTGAGCCTCCTCAGACATCCCGAAGGCTGTCGATCTTGGCGCAGGACTGAATCTTAACTTGATGGTTCTCAGCCAGGGGAGTGGTGTAGGAAAGCGTTCAACCCCCCTAGTTATATTCTTCAATATTTCTCTAATAATGCACTTTTCGTGGAATTTTGATGGAGTAAAAACGTTATTTTATTTTATTTTTCACCTATTGTGTTTTATTTTATTTATTTTTAACACTTATAACAAAAAAAATAATAAAAAAACATTGTCTGTTATTTACTTTAGTATTCATTTAAACTCACCTTCCTCCTCACCTAATGTCAGCTGATAACAAACATGGTCAATTGTTTGTAAAAAGAGCCTTCAATTTGGTTTTTCTACTTCCCACCAAACAGACATGGTAATAATTGCAAAAAATCATTTCAGAGAACCTATTAGCCTGCGTCCAAATGGAGAGTTTTTTTAACCGCAGAGATTATTAATAGATGTTTTTTGTTGGGGTTCGGTCAAGGTGGAGCCAAAAAATACAATTACTTTGGCTTACATTGTAAGCTATCTTCAGGGCTATCATGAAGACGAGAGGGGACGTTCTGTCACCAGGATCCCACATTCATACAATTCCAAGAAAATGGGATCCTGTTGGCACCACATCCCCTCTCGTTTTCATGATAGCCCTGAAGATGGCTTTCAATGTAAGTCGAAACTTTGGCAGATAATTAAAAAATAAATATTTTTTGGATCTACCTTGACCGAACCCCAACAAAAAAAAATCAACTTTTTTCATTTTCGGAATTGTAAGAATTGTTAAGCCAAAAATAAATGTAAATTACCTTGTATTTATTAGTTTCTGTCCTGGTTTAAATTTGTTCAGTTTGTAAGGAGATGGAAGCACGCCACTGATGAGAACACACCCTCAATCAATATGATCAAAAGAACTCAAAAGATTTCTGATTGCGAGACCCCTTTAAAATGGAATTAGGATTTTCCTTGAGAAGGGCTCGGTTAATTGAAGCGGTCTGAGGGATTGAATCTCCCCCCCCCCCCCTAGTCTCAGTAATTAACTTAATAGCTGACAATTAGTGACCTTCCTCACTTCTCTGGCGGTGGCGGGGGTTCGTTCCAGGGTGATGGACCTCGGTCGAAGATCAGCCGCAGAATAGCTGTCCAAGAATGTAGTTCTCTAGACCTTCTGGCACTGGCTCTAACAACTGACGGGGCAAATCATGGAACCATACGCTTAGAGATCATATTTACATTCATCAAACCCCCTGAAGGGATCTTACTTACTCTGCTTAGTGTTGTCTGGAAAGAAAGGATTTATTTTATATATGTATTTGTTATGTATTATTAGCTCATCACTTTCGGGATCCACGGTGCCATCTCCAGAACCCAATGATCGGTGATTTAGCTCTTGTCTACCTCGAGAAAGCTACCAACCTTCGAGACGGACAAGTTCTACGTCACTGTGCGCAGGATTCTGAGGATGGGATTGTGGAACCCGAAAGCAAGAGTTCCTTCTCCGATAAATATGAAGCTCTATTTTTCTTCTTCTCATTCCAATCTATTCGTAGGAGGAGTGTCATCTACAGGTGGCCACCATCTTCTTAAGACCCAATAAGCTTGGCAGACTTTAATTCTGGAACCTGCAAAGCATGGGTTCAGAGACCCGACCTTTGGCAAAGCCATTTTCATTAAAACTATTTCTCTAAACTTCAAAGCAGATGGAACTGTTATCTGATCGCTGTTTCAATTGATACCTAAAGAGACACTGTGTTGATTTGGTTCAATTTCCATTTAAACAGTTTATTTTGTTTCAAATTATTTGGAAAATATTCTTTCTTTTAAATTTATTTATTTGCAATATTCTATTATATTTCAAAATTTGATAGTATAATGAAGGAGTAACCGTATTGACAACACAATTCACTTGAGGAAAGTACATAGCCAATGGTACCAATGGTCCTAGGGGATGACGAGACCATCATTTTTTTAACCCCTCAGGGAGGATTTTAGGAATTTGAGTCCGAAGGCGGAAATTGGGATATTATAAAACGGGAATCAACTATTGAGCTGGACATAGGAAAAATAGTGGACCATACTGCAGGACACGTAATAATAAATCTTTATAATTAGATACCATATACATTTTTTATTGTAAGGATTGTTGGGGGCCAACATACCACA
>KZ807852.1:226770-239293 GCA_000696205.2 Oncopeltus fasciatus
TTTATAATTAAATAAATATTTACATAAGATAAAGAAAAAGAATAATAATAGTAATATATAAATAAATTTCAGGCACTATATTCAATTAATATTTGGAAAGAGAGAAAATAAAAGTGAAAATTGATAATAAAAGTTTAAAAAAAACAATAAATATTACTTTTAGCGTGTACTTCACTTGATAGAGGAGCTGTCTAGTGTCAGCACTCTTTCATTACTATTTACAATATTTATATTTTTATTGATAAATAAATTATTTGTTTTAAGGATCTGTATAATATTGCAGGCCCATGGTATCTTGATCATTATTTTTCTTCCAGTCATATATTATTGATTTTGAGATTATAGATTTAACTTTTAGCACCTTTAAATTTCAAACAGCATCAGTGATAGTGCAAATTTAACCTCATGTAATGTCACACATATCAAACTTTTTTTTACCACTTAAAGCCTTAACATAACATAAATATGATAGCAGAGAAGAACCCATATAATTGTACAAAGTGAAATAAGTCAATTTATTTGTTTTTATATTGACTAATCGATCTTTCATTGATGAGTTTTTGTTATCTTGTAGGAAGTTATTTGATTTTGTAATCATAATCTGATCATTTTTTTTCTGGGCTGTCATCAAGGCCAGTGTAGTCTAACAAAAAGTTATTTTCATTTCTTACAACCAACGTTATTAGGGATATAGGACAAAACAATTATTTTACTATAGTCATTTCTTACTGCCATCTTGCAGTCTTAAAAATTATAAAAATTAATTTTAAAAAATCATTGCAAAATGTTCCCCGAATGAGTAAAAAAAATTAACTCGTCCTGCCCATCATAAGCCTAACTCGTTCTAGTTGGACCAAGATTTTTCCTTGAGAGGGAAGTAAAAATGACCTTTCTAGTTTCCTCTAAAAAAGAAAAAAAAAATAGAGTGTTTTTTTCGTAAACAGCCTGGAAAAGCTATGTTAATGATCTTCGCATTTGCAGTTGGAATTTGTTAATGCCACAAATGAGTTTATAACGGCTGGGATAGTTCTTTTTGCATCTCGTTACAAAAACCTAGTTCTGCACGTTGCTGAAACACATGCTATGGTGTTACAAAAATATTTCAATTCATTTATTACTGATATGTATGTGAGTAAATATATATATAGTAAACAATAACAGGTGGGATAAAGAGTGTAGTGAACACACAAAAAAAAATGTAAAATTTTCGGGGAGATTTCTTCTCTGTGAGAGAGTCTTTCTTGACGAAGGGCAAGAAATCTTACCGATTTTTTTTTTCATTTTATTTATTATTTTGTGTATTCACTAAACTCATTATCCAACCTGTTCTTATTTACTATATATTTCGCAGCCGCGAGTTTTTCGCTTTCTATATATGTAAATATATTAAGTTAGTATCTGGACAACACTGATATAAAAAAATATTAGTGTCTGAGAGAAAATTCTTACAAGAGTAATAGCTAATATTTCCAACAGCTTAAGTATTGCCCAATAGGATAGGGCAAGTTTTTAACGTTGGCGTCATATTTATCTGGCCTCTTCACCGGTGAAACATGAATTATTCTACCCACAAAGCGAATGACATTTCTAAAACTTCTATTGATTCTGTCTACTGATATCAAATGTACCTGCCCCTTGCCATCTGATGGAAAATTCATTAGCTTATTCTATCAGAGTCTAAATATTTGTTGGGCACCAAATAGTGGTTGATTAACTCTATTGTCGTATTTATTTCTTCACAATTAAAAAATCTCGGAAAATAAGTTGAGACAAATGGAGCTTGTAATTCTTAGATTCCAATAATACTTATATCCTGATAATGACGTTATGTGATTCATCAAACAAGAAACCTTATCAAGCTAGTGTCTTCATTATTGTACTTACGAGACTAAGTGAAATCCAAAGTCAGACATAAAAAGTCATCTATTTTTTTAAATTACATCCACCGCATAAGTCTGCCCCTAAGGAGCTGAGTGGCTCAGATGATTTCTCACTTGTACTAACTTATAATTTAAAGATGGGTAGAACTAAATTACAAAATGTTCTTCCCCACAATTATTTTATTTTTCATTTAGACACAAATATTTATTTCAGCTCTAGTGAGCCTTTATCAGGGTGGGGCCCTTCACTATTGGTGTAACCTCCCTGGGTAGGGGTTAATACTGCTACACCCACAACAACAGTGTAGTGGAACAGAGGAATGTAACTTCAATGAGAACATGAGGACTGAAATAGTTCGAATTTCCAAATAAAATAGTGTGGGGAAAACGTACATTGTTATTTTACAAAAGGAGAGTTTTTTGACCGTAGAAATTATTGTCATACCTTCCATTGTCCGTCTTCATTGGTTTCTGCAAACCATCAATTGGCTATCTGTTGACCAACAGATGGTTTGCAGAAACCAATGAAGACGGACAATGGAAGGTATGACAGTTCTATATTCATTGGTGGTGGAAATAGCTTCTTAGTAGATATTATTATTAGATGATTTTAGTTGGGTGGTAAATTACTGTTTTAATGTTATTCAATTATTTTTTTAATAAGTTGTTGTCTGCATGTTTTTAAATTCTCTTACATACCTTTTTACATTCATACTTTTGATATCACATTACATTATGGTAATTCTGTATTATAATATTGTCAATGAATATTGTATTCTCATGATATTGTATTTCTACAGCCCTGAAGATGGCTTACAATGTAAGCCGAAACGTTGGCAGATACTCTTTTTAAAAAATACCTTTTTTTTTTAATTTGTATTTTTTTTTTTGATCTACCTTGACCGAACCCCAACTAAAATCATCTAATAATTGTTATTTTACTCCTACATGGAACCAAATCTATAGTAAAGAGCTACTGAGGATAGCCCATTATGACTGAAAACGTTAGAGTTTCAAAGTGAAGTAGTGTAGGTATCATATATTATACCTTTTGCCTAATCAAAGATGAAATACCCATCTTGGATTGTATATTTTAAAAGTATCAAATGCTACATCATAAATAATCTAATAAAAATAGTACTATTGTGAAGAAACCATATTCTTGGTTGACTGTGGACCGGTAAAGAATTTAAAGAAATTTTCAAAAGTTGAATTTCCCATGTTACCTTCAAGAAAGCCCGACGAACCACCCAACGACCAACTTGTTAATCTCATGGAAGCCGCAAAGGAAAATGATCAGTTAAAGGAAAGAGATCTAAGAGTAGGAAAATAATTAAAGAACGTTTAAGTGAAACCCTCGAAGAATATTAGTGAGCTTAAGGAGGGTGGAGACGAGGGGAATTTTAATGTTGATCTGTTGAACAAAGTGGAAAGCGGCAAATGTCACGATCAAAGGAATAACAGGATTATAGAAGAGTCAAGGGCGCTCGACCTTCTGCTTGACGATTTCGTGTTCCATTCGCCACTGTGTGTATTCCCCACCCTTAAAACTAAAGATACTCTTTTACATCAACTTTTCTACCCTAACTTACATTCCTAGCTTCTTAAAAGCTTTCAAGTTTCAGAAAAAATCTCACTACCTAAACCGGGAATCGAACCCGGGTCTCGCACTTTCTGGACGGGTGCGCTACCAATTACACCACCCACATAGTGTAGTAGCATACCCACCCAGAAAGTGCGAGACCCGGGTTCGACCCCCGCCAAGTTAGTGAAACTTTTTTCCGGCTCCCTGTACGATTTAAATTAAAAATTAAATGTGGGACTGCTTTACCACAATTATCATCATGGTTTTAATAATGTTTTATTTACAAAATCAACAAAGATATGGGATAAAGCCAAAAAATAAATTATATGCGTAGGACCAATTGGTATCAATTCTAGTATAAAGTAAATTATAAATTATCTAATTTTTTTGAAAAAATAGAAACATGCAATTTTACTAGCCTCACAGATTTTCTATCTGCGAAAACTGATTAACAATATGCTAGCGGAAACCAATGTTGCTCAGTTCTACTTTCTGCCTTCGAAAATTATATGTTCTCAGATAATAAAAAAATCTAGTTTCAGAAGTTCTAAAGCAATATGAATTTTTCATTTTTCTGCGGTAACCAGATCATGTATCTAATCAAGTATAAATTCAACGTACTTTATTATATAGAGATTTACAAAATGAAATTGAGAGGAGATCTAAGAAATATAGGGGGGTAGGAAGGATTTTGAAAGAATGTAGTTAGTTAGGTTGTTCTCGTGATGAAATTTTTTTAAATTGAGATTTCTTTGATATTTCTTTAACTATTAAACTAGCTATAACAGCTCCTGATCTAAAAGCCCTAGGTTCACTACCCACAGAGCACATTTACTGAGTACCGAACCTAGGACTTTTCTGCAATACTTAATTTTTTTTTTTTTTTTCTTCATTTCTTATTTGTTATGAGCCAAAGGGCTCAGGCGACCAGAGCAACGTATTGCCTCTTGCATATTGGACTTTTTTTTAGTATAATTTAAATGTGTTGTACGCAGGCTATAAGTATATAGTTATATATATGTTAATAAGTAAGGAGAGATGACTTAAGGCGAGAAGATAAGAATTGCCTTGTGACAAGAAGGCCATTTGGCAAGTTCACTCATTTGGCCTTGACGTTATTCACTTCAGTCTCCTCGGTCTCTCTCAATGCAATCTCTTGTAATGAAAACCCACCACCGCTGAATGCATCACCGTGCATTGCTGATTCAGTCTCAAACAGTGATGCTCATAACATATTCTTTCCTTTCCTTGCAGTATCTTCGACTATTTTTACCGTCGTAAATACTCATTTCTATCATTATTTCTCAGCTGGTGGTGTGTATGTTGCACGCTTGAAACGTGTTCTAAATGTCCTGGGTTTAGATTTTTCCCATCCCCTTCCAGCATGAACAAAATGCATATGAAACAAAATGGATATGAAAAAAAATATAAGGGCCACTAGATTCATAACCTTTGTCACTCTAGTGATAAAAAAATTTTCGAAGGTAGCAAGCATCTACAGAAAAACATTTCACATGTTCTCCAAGGTTAGTGGATTTAAGTAATTTAATAGTTAATGAGTCATTTTAAAACATAGATTATTAAAAATGATTATACTCTTTTCAAAGCTTAGTCTGGAATAAGTAATTTTCGTTAAACGACAAACGAAGGAATTCGCTACATATGGTAATAGAGCCCCACTCCTTTCTTTTTCGCACTCCCCTACCCCAGCTCCATTAGTATGCCTCTAACTATTTCAAGATAGGATGACTCGTACTAATTATGAAGTCACGCTCGCTCCTGAACGCTGACCTTCAAATCCAGTGCACGAGTCTGCCAAAGCAATACTCCATAGCAACTTGATAAACTTCACTCCGGTGCAAACTCTAAAGCTCACATTTCAGTGATAGTACATATATGTAGTTGAACCGATTTATTATTTACGATTATTATTGGGAAAAAGGCTTTGGTTCTGTGGTTCACAGTAAACTGATATTTTTTTATTTATTTTTTTTTTTTAGAGAGAGAGGGAGATGGGGGCGCCCATTATGTTGGTTAGCGTTACGTGAAATCCATGCTAAAAGTCCTGGGTTCGTTCTCCCGGTCCTTTTTATAGACGAATTTGCCAGCGGGAGATTAGCGTGGCTTGCCCAGAGTATGGAAAAGGCGACGGCCTCTGGAGAGAGATCCGTCAGTCTACATGTGACAGCTCAAGGGTTTACACCCGTATAGATAAACACAGGTACTCAATGGTTAGCAGGGGTTGGGAGCAGGACTGTATCTGCCTGTATCTGGTCACCCTGCATCTGGAAAAATTACCCGATCGTGTATGTGAATATGTGTATGTGAATTTGTTAGGAAAGTATTGACCACTGCGTTCTAGCTCAATGTACATAATAAACTAAAAAATATTTGGGTAACAAAGGAATGTGCTTTATGCAAATAAATTTTAAGTAAATAAATACTGGGGGAAATGAATTAAACTTTAATGATTTATTTATTAACCGACTCGAGGGTTCAAATGATTGGATGGAATGATGGATCGGGCCTATGGATTAGGAAGAATTCGGTGAAGGAGTTCACTGTGAATGCGAGTGGACATGAGGTCTTGGGATATTTTATTTCTTTATGGAGGGCAGAGTCAATTTCGTAACATGGAACATTTGCAATTAATCTTATGATATTTAATTGGAAGGGTTTTATTGATTGGATATTGATAGGCTTCTGAGAGCTCTACAACGCATGTTCACCATTTTTTTTTTCTTTTATCTGAGTCATTTTTTTTCTGATTCATAGTAAACTTGAGATCTCCAGCTTTTTTATTTTACTTTTATCCCTCTTAGAGCATGTGTGTGTCAACCGAAGAACCATTAAATAAACCCAATACTAGGGGCAGTATTCTTCTAGTAATATACCAATGCCGCTGAAAATATTAGGTATTGTCTTGGTCTTATCTATCAACAAATGTTATACATATGTTGTTAATTAAGAAATAAGAATCCGTCCGTACATTTTTGGCTGATACACATACACTGCCAAAGTAAATTAGAATATGCTTCAAAAACATAGAATCGGCCAAGGAAACAATTTAAGACCAAACTAACTAAAGTCTGTTAAAATAATTACAAAACATCGTCGAATACAAGAAAATATGTAAATTATAATCAATTTTACACTTGAAAAGCGAATAAATTACAATTAAATTCATTTTTAAATTAATGAATTTTATAGCCAAAAAAAAAGCCATGCATAAAATGTTAAATTTAATTTATATTAGAGAATTTATGCTGCCTCTAAAACTGTCAGGATTTCCGGAGCGACATCTAAGTCCGTCAAGCAGGAGAAAATTTTAAAAAAAGTAAAGGAGTAAATTTCATTTAAATGCAAAAGAACTCGACATAAAGCATTATAAATATTCAATTCCATGAAACATAAAGTTATGACAGTCGGGTTTCGATCTAGGTGTAAATATGCGAACCAAATTTATATACTATTAAGAACTTAACTTGCCTGCCAACTACTGTCAGCCAAACCGAAAATTCCGTCATGTAAACTGAGCAGGCTTCATTTAAGACGGACACAAGTAAGAGTAAATTACTATTTGATCTTATGAGCTGAAGATGGCATCTGGGGTATATGGTAAGATGGCTAAAGCTGGCTCTGAGAGTGGAGTAAGCTATCAGCATTCATAGCAGCATTAATATATTATTCTTTAAAATTCTTTTTAAATAAAAATGTTGTGAAACATAAAATTTAGACAAATAAATGGGTGCTTTCCACCAATATAGCCTGTGACCTTTTGTGATAAAGCCTTATTAACTAAGCTTACAGGCCATTCTTCAATTTAAGCTCCAACCCCCTAATCCCAAACGTCTTAATTCAGTCAGAATGAGTTCATTCAACGGGTTTTAATAAAAAGCCGAAAAATCTAATTTTTTTTTGTATATATTAAAAAAAGTGGGCTCGTACAACCCTCGAAATGGCATTCTATATATATTTTTAATTTGCATTCTTTCTAAATCTAAAATAAACTCTACCCTCCAAAATGATTATATCCCACTAATAAGTGATCTAATTTGCTTTTTCTTCTCCCTCCATGGTCGACAAACGTTTCATCCTGACCCATTAGCCAAATCCTTGTCTTCAGACTCCAATACCTACAATCTTTTCAAAAGAGTCATGATCTTCCCATGGTTTCCTACATATCTAAAATCCAATTGTATTGGAAGGGTATTACTGGATGCTTACTCTCCTTAAAGAATTTTTATTGTAGTATATGTTGAAAGTTACACTATTACGCCCCATAATCTTTCTCATAAATCTCAATACAGCGTACATATCCACAATTTTTCAATTTGGTATCACCCCTACTCATCCTCGACCGATTTAAGCCATTAACGAAGTCATCTATCAAAGCTTTCTTTATTTTTAAAACTGAATAATAATAAAAATTATTTACAATTCTAGTAAATACAATGCAATAAATAAACTTTTTAAAAAATAGTAAAAACTGTATAGATGCACTTTATAAGCAATGCTTGACAGATGGAAAGGTGCAAGAAAAATGGGCAAATTTTCTGCCTGTCATCAATGTTCCATGTTTGTTCGACACCAACATATTTTGCACCTGAAATCAATACCTAATATGCCCCACTCCCACCCATAAAAAGTCTAGCCGGTACAAAAAGAGTAACACTGATATAGATCTGTACACTGCCTAGAACGACTCAGAATAAAAGTTCATGGCCAGCTTCCAGCCTGTCTGAGCTTCAGACCTGGGATCAGTGGCTGTCCTAGTTAAATAAATGGCGACTATTGCTGTTGTAAGGTCCTGAAACAACTTTGTAGAGAAATATTTATAATAAATATTTGAATCTTTAAAATTATAATCCATGAAAATATAATGAGAAAGTATTCGTCGGGGATTTGGTCTTAGAATTTGAAAAATTAGAAACAAATTTTTAATCCAAAAATGTTTATGTTATTGCCAACGTTTTGGTTTTAATTTCAGTACTTCTTCAGGACAAAAGGATTGATGAAGGGAGTGAGTCTCCTGCCCTAGGCTAAATAAATCAAGAATGCTCTAGTCATGATTTAGTTATTCTAGAGCAAGATACTCTCTATCTCCCTCCATCCCCTCCGTTCTCTGAAGAACGTCTGAAATTTTGGTCGAAACGTCGGCAATAATAAAAAAAAATTTTTTTAAATATATTTTTGCTAATAAAGTCTTTATTTCTTCAAATTTCAAGACCGAATCCCCGACTAATCGTAAAAATTTGACGGTCAACTATCTCTAAAATATAATTAGATTACTCAAAAATACATTACTAAATGACGAACCCTTGAGCCGAAAGCCCCAGGTATATTACACACGAAAATAATAAGGTTTTCCTATTTTTCTGTACTTCTTTTTGTTGTGACCTTATGGATTCCTGATGTGCTCCTGGTAATACCCAATTTTAATCACTTATCATAATTCAATTAATAACTGAAAATAATGTATTACATTATAAATAATACAGTTTATTAGCAATCCTAAAATATGGGGGTTTCTTTAGGAATTCCGACCTGTTATAATAGGTAAATGGTAACAGTTCAAAGTAGGTCACTGTGATTAATTTCCTTGGGGCCCCGAAATTCTATCTATCTAACCCCGAATCTTGGTCAAACGGCTTGATATTGATGACCAACCGCGGAATACTGAATTTTTTTATTAACATAACTTTCATTGTTCTTTAATTTGTTTAAAAATGAAACGCTAATTTTTAGGACTAAATATCGGTTTTACTTTCTTGTAAAAAACCAATATAAAATACCTCTGTTAGTGTTAAATAAAAGATTGTCATTTTCTGTTCCTAAGATTACATAAATCATTTAATAATTTTTTGGTTTTTCCTCATGCGAATTACTGGCTTTTGAAATTCGCTTAGATTATGAAACTGTTATGTGGCGAGTTCGTAAACTGTTAACTAAATAATACCTTATTACTACTATATACATCTAGTTTAAGCGATTAATCACATAATGTAGAAATGTTCAAAATTTATAATTAAGCTGAGATGTATTAGTTTTAATTTATTATAGGGCACAGCAAATTTCGAAATAAATGTAAGGGAATAAAATTAAAAAAATCTTACTACCTCAGCCGGGACTCGAACCCGGATCTCATGATTTCCGGGCAAGTATGCTGGCTAAATACCGCGGCTAGCTAGATAATCACTCCAACTCCCTGCACTTTACACCGAGTCTAAACGTCCCAGTAAGACGAATATATCGTTTTATGTTCGAAGGAGCTAACATTGTCAGTTATTTGTTAGGCTCTCGTTATTTTTCTTATATATATTTTTTTTTTAAATACTGATGTTAGTTGTGGTATTTAATACCACGTTAATTTTAAAATTAACCTCAACTGATTATTTAAGTTCAAAAGAATTAGCAATCTCTGGATATCGTTTAGCTAAGGAATAGTGTGAGAATCGTGTCCAAATTTAACAAGATAGGTCCTTTTATATTTCAAACTTGTCAGTTAGTCACCAGACCTTTCGCCAAAATATTTTTTAAAAAAAGCTTAATAACTGAAAATACGTTAAATCTTGAAACAGACTTTTTTTTTTATTTTACCAACGTTGTGAAAAATATGTACTATGTGAACTCATAATTCGTATAAAAACTTCTGGTAATGAAATAACTTTTTTTTTTACTCCTCCTTACTAATCATTTAAGTTGAAAGAGGAAAAATAAAGCATGTCCAGAGCATTGCAGAGGTGTTTTTGAAGTTTATTATGAATGGGATTTGATGGAAATTTGTCGGAGGGAAAGAGTTATTTATTTTATATTAAGTTGTTAAAAACCTACTCGTTTAAGCTTGGAAACAAAGCTTTGTTTCATACAGTTTTTATCCCTGACAGCGCTCCTGCCACTTCTGCTGGATGAGAGCTTTAATTTACCAGGTATGCAAGTTTAAAATGTCGTTTTAATTCCAATAGAATGCGCTCTTAGCCTATTGAAAGATTTGCTTATCTCTAAACGCTATTTTGTTTGTTAGTCATTTGTTTACAAAAGTCAGTTGTTTTTAAGTCGTTTACGTGGACGTATCATACCTTTCTTTGGTGTTAAAAATGTCTAATTTTTAACACCAAAGAAAGCCAAATAAAGAGCATTTGCGGCATGTCATGATTTTCTTATTTAATCAAAAGAAAAAGGCATCTGAATGTCATCGAATTTTTGTTGAGACTTATGGCGATCTTGCTCCAACCGTCAAGACATGTGAACGTTGGTTTCAACGTTTCAAACGTGGTGATTTTGATGTTACTGATAAAAAACGAGAAAATCGACCAAATCGACTACGAGCTTCTCAAGCCCGGCGAAACAGTCAATACCGAGCGCTACCGACAACAAATGATCAATTTGAGTCACGCATTGATCGAAAAACGCCCAGAATGGGCTCACAGGCACGCCAAAGTCATTCTTCAGCATGATAACGCTCCTGCACATTCAGCCAGATTGACTAAGGAAACGATTTCTTCGCTTGGTTGGGAACTCCTACCCCACCCGCCGTATTCACCTGACCTGGCGCCTTCTTATTATCACCTCTTCTCATCGATGGGACACTCATTGGCGGAGCAACACTTCAACAATTTTGAAAACGTACGAAAATGGCTCGATGAATGGATTTCAAATAAAGATGAAGCATTCTTTTGGAATGGTATCCATATATTGCCCGAGAGATGGACAAAATGTGTAGAAAGCGAGGGCCAGTACTTTGAATAAAATATGTTATACTTTTTTTTTAAATTACTGTGTATATATTTTAAGAAATAAACGACATTTTAAACTTGCATACCTGGTATCTTCTTAAGAAGTTAAGATTTATACAAAGCAGGAGGAGAGGTGTTAATACGAGCTATTATTTTATTTATTTTGAATCGTATAGGGAGCTAAAAAAAAATCAATCAGCCTCAGCCGGGGAACGAACACGGGTCCCCCACTATCCGGGCGGGTGCGTTAACCAACTACGCCACCGAGGGAGCTGAGAATAATTTCTGATCTGAAATTTCACTTCACTCCGAGTCTGACCACCAAGTCTTGTACTCGGCGGAGTTAAAATTGCTAGCTATTTATTAGACTCTCGTTTGGCAAAGGGCCACTACCTGACATTCAGATCATGATGATAATTGTGGTAATGTAAGCCCACATTTCATTATTTATTTGTATCGTACAGGGAGCTAGAAAAAAACTCTCTACCTCAGCCGGGGTGGTACTATTCACAATAAATAATGAAATGTACTATTCAAATAAATAATGAAATGTGGGATTACATTACCACAATTATCATCATGATTTGTTATTTTATTTTTTCTAATTTTAACTTAGATAATCTTTTTCGAGGATATTTTTGATATTTANTATAGACATGTTTCTATATTATTTTTGAATTTGTCTTTTTCTTTCCCTGATGATGGCCTGAAATTCTGGCCGACACGTTGGCTAAAATAAAAACTTATTTGGTTATAAATTAGTCTTTAATTCTTCATCTGCCAATACCGAATTCCTGACAATCCTCTTTTCACTTTATTTATTCTTTATTATTTCCTTTTACTTACCCATTAATCTTTTCTTCTTTTTTTTTTAAAAGTTAATATGATTAAATTATTCGATGAATGATCTGATGATTGAGTAAAAATAGAACGATGAAAATCAGTAGTTCAGATAATTGTATTGTCATTTATTAAACATCATTGTGCCTTTTTCAGGCCTTTTATATGATCTTCGATAACAGACTTAATAATGCCATTGAAAGTCTTTCTTTAGAACCCAGAAATATATTAGAATCTCCAAAAGGCGACCATAAAACATGACTTGAATAGTACCCCTTCAATAACTTTAATAAAATTTTTCAATGAAGAAAGTTCTTTTTTTGAAAGTGAATGAATAAATACAAAAAGGTAATCGGTATAAGAAAAATAAAGGGCCCTTCAAGCGGGCGATAATGAGAGTAGAATATTCATCGCTTTCAATAAGGTCGCAATGAATATGCTCTTGGGAGTCTGGCGCGGGTAGTTTTTTTTTTTTTTTTTTT
>KZ807852.1:298216-319414 GCA_000696205.2 Oncopeltus fasciatus
TCTGCAAACCTAATTCTTTTTTTTTATTATTATTTTTATATTTATGTAAAGAGAATACAATTTATAAAGGAATATTTTTAATCTGTTAATTAATTTGTCTTGTACTTTTTTTTCTGACGCACTAGTATTTATTATCTTTGATAATGTAAGTAGGTTACAAATTTTATCTGTTAAACTAATTCCGATCCCTCGAATGTTTTCATTGATTATTATATTGAAATGCTTTTATAATTAGTATAAATTTTATTAACTTTATAATATACAGCTATTTTAAAAAGCTGTATTGATATATTTCGATTAGTTTTGCTTTATGTACCAGTTATAGTTATATTTTCATATTGTTTGACTTATATGTTACGAACTTATGTTATTCTTCTCGTTAATCTTGAACCTTTATAAAAAACCTTATATGCAAAAATTTTGTTTTGTAGTTAGGTATTTCCTTTTAGCGAAACCTGAAAGAATTCAGCTATTGAAGTAGTTCTCTTGACAGTTTTTGTAGAAAATGTTTCTTTACTTTATCCGATCTACTAGAGACCAAAAATGGTAGTAATTACATATATTTGAACATATGTGTGTGTGATCAGTTTCGGCATAATATTTTCTCCCGATTATTCAAAACGTATAATTATTTATATTAGCAAATTATTATATTGTGATTTATTATCTTTAGTTGTATTCCTCCAGTTAACAATATTGTTATTATTATGTCGTTCTGTAAGCAGGGAAAATAATAATAATATTCAAAGATATTTCTTCCGGGCTTGAACATGTAAATTTTCTTCTCGTCAAGCTTTCGCACATCATGTGATGGCTTCTTCAGGGTTGAAAGTAGAATGAAGCCTACGTGGACATAATAATAATATTTAACTGTTGCCTATTACTATAAGTAATGCAGTACTATATTTCTCAATTTGTCTAACTATTATTCATTTAAAATGGTTTTATTTAAATTGCATTTGCTTTATTTTTAATTTTTTCATTTGTAAATAAAGATTTTTCATTATTGCTGTTAGCTTATTGAGCCAATTGGTCTTGAGTTTGCAGAAAAAATGAAACAAAAACTTGCTTCTAAACCCCTGTTCTGTGATCTGTGCTCTCATTACTACCATTTGACTTCCTGTTACTCTGGCTTTACTCTTGAACTCCCCTCCCTACTTGTGTGCCGTAGGCCGAAACGAGAAGGGGGCGCCCCTTACCCTCTTCTGTATTTTGCCATAGGGGTTGCTGCTTCCTCCCAATATGTCACTGTAGGGGAAGTAGTAATTAGTAGGGGAGGAAGAGTGCTGAAGAGTTGCTCCTAACCTTTTTCAAATCTGAGTGCTAGTCTCCGCTAATTCTAAATCCCTGTTACTCAAGAAAGCTAATAATTTAAGTATCCCCCCCCCCCACCCCTGCTGATCACCCCTTTCATACTGGGCAACGTAATTTTTAATTTTTTCAAGTCAGGGGCAAATCCAAAAATAATGGGGTTTAATCAATGTTCATGTTTCAACTTGTTATTACGAATTATTAACGTAACTTAATCTGATTCTTAAATGAATATGTAACCAAATTGTTGTAACTAACTTTAAATTGGTTCTAAGTAGATACTCTCTCAATTTTAACACGAAATTTAATCTTCCAGTAATGGAATAGTCCATCTCTCCTTGGGCTTCGGACCAATACATTTTTTCAGTGTAATAAAATACAAAATCAGCCCAATCATTGTTGACCAATTGAAAAACAAGTTGGCCGACATTTTTTTTTTTTTTTTTTTTTTTTTTTTTTTTTTTTTTNATGAGAGAGGACGTCCTGTCCTCTGGATTTGGATCTACCTTGACCGAACCCCCAAAAAATCATCTAATAATAATATCTACGGTAAATAAAACTTTCCTTTCGAACATTATTTGTTTATATCCGTCTCAAAAACACCTCTCACATTTATTCAGTTCTTTTAAAATTAATATTTTAACTTTGGATTATTGTAAGAAATTCAAATATAAAGTTAAACCCTTCAGCAAATCAAATAAACTTCATAAGCTGTAATCTCCTGCTTTTCTTGTCCTTGAATGAAAAATGAAATTGTAAAAATTGATATTTTTAGTTTATACGAGCATTGCATTATAGTTTGATACGAAGAATTTATAGTACAGGGTGAACCATGGATTTTTGACTTCAATTAATTACCAAATTGGCTAATTTTTTAAAGCACTGATGAATGCAACCTACCACTGTCAACTTTGACAATCACACATTCGTATTCAACAATTTTTAGAGCAAGGGAAAAAAAGCTCTTAGTCTGAAGTGTTTAGCCTTAGGGGATTCAATACTGGAAATAAGTTGACCAATCTCACAACACTTCATACCGATCTTTTCCGTAAAAGTCTTGAGGAAACCTGTCCCCTTCATATTGATTTTCTATTGGACAGAGGAAATAAAATCCTACTGGCTCTATAGACGTCATATCCCGTTCTCCTGAATGGTCTGAACAAAAGCCACCATTTATATTCGTGTAGTGAGACGCCGTGAAAAATTATTTGAAGTAGCCACTTTTCTTTTGTTATTTTTTTCATATTTATTTTTAATCTCTTATTTGTTTGTTGTTATTATTAACAAATGTCTTCCATTTTGTACCTTTGGCTCCTCCATCTGTTTATCCAAATTATCCTATGTGATTTTTGGTTCTGTACGAAAGGATTGTCAGGTGAGAATTTCTTGGTCACATATCTGCTGTCTCACGGAAGGTTTTTACTTATAAACTTGAAATACTGTAAGTCCGATTAGCCCGATATTGGCGGGGCATTGGAGAAATTATCTTTAAGTTGTGCTCACAAACAGTGTTTTCATATGCCAAGGAAGAGGAATTCAGTGTCAATATAGCCGAGGAATCTTTACATTATACTGCGATCTCCTTGTATCTAGTGTGGTGGAAAGGTTTAATTCTTCATAGGCGTGCATTAAGCAATTCATTTATGATACATGTACAGGTATGCATTGTGTATTCATTTATTCTTGAGCCCAAGTGATCTTGGAGTGACTTCTTATTCGGTGTTGCGAATTCAAGTGAGCTTTTATCTGCAAAAGCCTGTCCATTGACATGGGTGTTTATAATACGAACGCTCTTTCCCTCATTACCCTTAAGTCGGACAGGGGGAAAAATGATATAGAAACATTTATTTTTTTTCTTTATTTTCGCATGTTCAAAATCATTCCCCGTGAATAATACACTGAAAATGCAGCTATATATTTTCCAATATTTTCGTTAAAGAAAAGACGTCTGAAGTAATTTTCTGTCGCCTATTTTCTGTAATATGTTTGCAAAAAGCGCCCAATATGTAAAATTGTTAATTTATTAACTTTGACGATTGCTGACCGTTGAGGAGAGTTTGGTCGTTAATTCGGTCTTAGAATTTGAATAAATAAAAACTAATTTGTAAACCAAAAAGGTTTTTATTACTATCATACCTTCTATTATCCGTCTTCATTGGTTTCTGCAAACCATCTTCTGTTGGCGAGCGCTTTCGGACATTGTCCATCTTCTGGCCGAATACATGCGTTCACTGTCACTGTCTGTATTCAACTGGAGCGAGGAGTTGTCCCACAATGTCCGAAAGCGCTCGCCAATAGAAGATGGTTTGCAGAAACCAATGAAGACGGATAATAGAAGGTATGATAGTTCTATATTCATTGGTGGTGGAAATAACCTTTTCGGTTTTTATTACTATTTTAACATTTCGGCTTGAATTTCAGACCTTCTTCAGAGCAATGGGGGTGATGGAGGGAGAGTGTCCTTCTCTTTCTAATTAAGTTATGACTCCTTCATGAAAAGGCGTGATGCCTATTGCCCTGAAATTTAGGTCGGAACGTTGACTACAGTAAATCTTTTTTGGAATGCAAATTAGTTATCATTTATTCAAATTCCAAGACCGAAACCCCGACCAAGTTTGGGAAGACCCTCGTCCTAGAGCTAGCTTCAGTTACATTAACTTATCCCCACCTTTGACCATTTTTTTTCTTTTTATTTATGACCATCTATCTGCTCAGGAAGGTAAATCCGCCTAGTTCAAGCTCCTCCTTCATGGCAGACCTTTTTAATTTGTAAGGTTTTAGTGTGAAAGAGTAAAGCTCGCCTAGCCATTTTTCCCCTAGCCCCGAAATGTCTCCGCTTGGTCGAGCCTGCCAGCACACTGTGCAGACCCAGATTGGTCGCGGTGAGATGGATGGATGGGAGACCTCTCTCTTTCGCCGGCGGTTCTGGTGACATGGTCTCTCATCACGTAATTAATTTATTATAATTGGATGAAGGTAATCCCGGGGGTGATGTTAGGAGCTGTTACCCCCCACCACCCCCCCCACTCCCACAACCCTGCCCCCCGCTGCTTCTCTTCGTAAACCGCCAAACTGTACATTGATTGCTCCTCTTGTATCTCACTACTTTAATGGTGAGGGGGGGGGCATATGCTTAAAATAAAATAATAATAAAATCATTGAAATTTTAAATTTTTTTCGCACTACAAAATTTAAAAAATTTAGACATTCCGCCGCTAAAAATAAAACAGAAATTAATTTAAAGTCATATGATGTATAAATTCAACTACGATTTAATAACGCAGAAGAGAAATATTTTTATTTTTGTTTATGCCTTTCCCTAAAATACTCCACTCTTTGTTTAATTTTTATGCAAATACACATACTATTGTTGAGATATAAATGTCTATAATCTGAAATATGAGTTATGAATATCTGCTTTGAAATAACCATCTTCCTCCTTTGATGAATTATTGAAATTTATATTACAAGTTATCATGACTTAAAAGCCTCAAATATAGAATTAAGATATATTATTTGTTTATTATTAGATGATTTTAGTTAAGGTTCGGTCAAGGTAGATCCAAAAAAAAAAAAATACTTTAAAAAAACAATTATTTGCCTGGATTTGGATCTACCTTGACCGAACCCCCAAAAAATCATCTAATAATTATATATACGGTCAAAAAACTCACCTTTTGACCCTATGTATTATTTATAAGCTCGGAAATGCAAAATTCATTATAGGTGTTTAATTCCGTTCAAAAAATCTCCAAAAATAAAAGCCTATCGAGTGCCATATGTATTTAAAATAGGGTAATTTCCTGTGTATCAACTCCCTCTGTAACCCTTTGTGGTTTTATTAAAAGTTTAAAAATAAACAAAAGAACTGCATATTATTGTATTATGCAGTACCTTGTTGAATTTACCTTTTCTACCTATTTTGCTTTTCCGCTTGATGGAATTAGTTATTAACTTCTATTTCGGTTTTTCTTTATTTTAAAACTTCTGCGAGGCATTTTTCTCTGCATGAACATGTTGCACATTTGTTCAGCCTGTCTACTCGGCCATTTATGCTTGGGGACCAGCATGTTCCTCCTTCCTCGAAACCTAAGTATACCTGTGGATTGGAGCCTCCAGGTTGGGGAATTACCCAGCTGCCTTTGTGCCCAAGCCAGGTGGTTGTGACGCCCGTTTCTTTCTTTCATCTCTACCTTGTGCATTGGAACAAAGCTTTGATGGAAATGAGTGTCCTTTTGAAGGTGTTCGATACAAGCGAGGCCTTAACATTTATTGCCGCAGTCAGAGTTAGTACTTCATAATATCCTTTTAGTAAATTTCATTCCAGGATCGTATCATGATGATTTAGATTTTCAAAAATTTCTTCACTCCTCATAGAATTTTCTTTAGAATAGCTAAAATAAAACTATGGTGTTTGGGAAAGAAATTAAAAATTCTTATGGTCCATTAAAAATTTTACACAAAAAACTTGCATGCATTGTTACAATTTTATAAACATGTTTAATTATTTAAGATTAAATAATTTAGTTATTGTTTGAGTTGTAAAAAAAAATATGTGGAATGTAATAGGTGTAAAATTTCATTTTTTCACATTCATATTATATAACGCTTTACGAAAACCCCATATTAAGGAAGATATTTATTAATTGAATTTCGAAAGTTGGTTCGCCTCCTATTTTCAAAATACAGCAACTTATTTCAGTATCTTACAATTTAATACCGATATATTGTATAATTAAATCGTATGAGGATGAAAGAGGGGTTCAGATAGATACCGATTGAATAATCGTTACATCTTTGTTATTATAATTGTTGGTAAAAGTTATATAATATTATAGATGCAGAATGTAATTTTATACATTTCTCTCAAAGGTTTATAAAATGATAAATATTTGGCTACGAAATTTTAGGGTTCCCTTTTCTCCTCTGGCCGGCTTTAGTTAGCCAGCCATTGCGACATTAACCCGCCATTCTCCATTTCGTCTTACGAAATTTAGTAATTTTTAAAAATAACTGTAAAAACTTATCTTAATTGTTGAGTATCTGAAAGGCAAGAATATCTACTTGGTTCCGTAGGTGCATTTTCAGTTGCGAGAAAAGGGAAGTCACGTGAATGGCTGAAAGTTGTACAGAGATTATTAATTATTATATCTTAAGGCCTCGCTATAATTTAGTGTCAAAAGATTAGTTCTATGCAAAAATTGATTCTTACTAGTGTTATTCTTGAAAGACACTGAATAATGTTAACTGTTCTTTGATTTTCACATATTATTTGATTAGTGAATGTGGTGTATCACTGTTACACTTTGAGTGTTACTGAGTTGCTCCGGTTGAGTATCAATAAAGCATAGGCAGGCTGTTGTGTACAGCCTCAGTCAGCTTGAAAGTCGAGGATTGGTTTACCGCTGGATAGATAGAAGCCCCACAACCTTCTCTCGGCCCTGGCAACTTTCACTTTATTTGTGTCTCAAGATTGCCTCCTTCGGAACAGCTATGTTCCCGCTCTTCGTTATCTGCCCAGAATTCATGAAGTTCAGGAGTTAGCGTGCTCTGTGAGCTGTGTTCAGATCTTACCTGGGTGCTCAAGGTTGGTTTTTCTTTCTTTCTGCTGCTTTATTTGTGTCTCAAGATTGCCTCCTTCGGAACAGCTATGTTCCTGCNTTATGTAACTTTTATATTATAAATTACCGTAATCGGTTGTTTTTTATTAAATACCCATACACAGACAATTTAGTGGGGATATCAAAATTAGTTTCAGGAGGCTTTTAACGTAAATATTTAATAAAACTCTTTATCAGATTTTTCCTCAGCTTATCTCTACTACATCTTACTTAAGGTGGTATAACACTTCATTCCTCATCTAGGAGTCAATTTAAAATTTTATTTGGAAGAATTTTATTTCAGAAGATGTCAGGAAAATTATGGAAACAAAGCTGCTCCAGTTCTTTAAATCTTGTAACACATTATCTAATGTTTGAATCCCGTCATTCAGTTTGCTAGAGAAATATGTGATAAAATCTTCCATATCTTTTGTGGCCTCAAACATGTCACTTCCTCTTGTTATTGACAAATATATTTTTAGGCATTAGGAATTCGATGTATAAATATTGGCACCGTCCTGGGCCAAGGAATCCGCGCAGAACTCCTATGCCTCGCTCTGCGGGTTCGAGTCCCGCCTTGATCAGGCTTTTATCGAAAAATAATGACCGGCCCAATGCTATGGCCGTTTATAATATCGGACGTTTGGTTATAGTTATTTTTAGTTAAGTTATATTGGTTTTTAGGGATTGTTAACTATAGGTAAAGGTTGTTAGGTATGTAGAAGTTTTAAGCCCCGCCCATATGACCCTTGAAGTTGTATGGAATATATATGTTAATAACAATACTTGGTGGTCAGGCTTGCGAGCGACTCCTTTTCACGATCACTAGCCCTGAAGATTGCTTTTAATGCCAACCGAAACATCGGCTAAAATCAATAAATTATAATTTTATCTTTTTACAATATTTTTTCTAACAGCCTTTACCAAACATCGATTATAGTGTACCGATACACTACGCACCTTTCTATCTGCAACGTAAAACATTTTTAATCTGTATGCATATGGTTTGGGGAAATTATCAATTCGTCTCTTTTGGAACGTATCTGAAAATGTTTCCAAGAAAGAGCATTTCTACCTGTGCAGCCCAAAAAAGTTGCTTTATTAGTGAATATAAACCGATTATTAAATGAAATTCAGTCTACACCTTCAACTATAAGTATATAAGCCCCTCTGATCGAGAGTTCCTTCACTATGCTTAATGAAGCTAGGAGTTATATATGTAAATTGATATATTATTTATTCTTCATTGTACAAATGCTCAATGTTGATTTTTAATCTACCATTATATGTCGAATAAATATCACGAACATTCTTTGTGTGAAAATTCTTGTTTATTTGAAATTTCCTACTATAAAATGATGAAATTGATCTTATCAATGTCAACAGAATGTTGAGAATATACAACCATCCATTTATTGGTGGTTTTTTTCATTACATAAATATTTATAGAATATCTGGGGGTTAATGAAAATATCCCAATATAATTTAGATTCTAAGAGTAAAGAACAATGGAGGAAAATGTTTGGAAGTAAAGACCAGCACACTTAGAGGAAATTTATCAGGAAGGATTTGCTTTGCTGGGATGCAACCTATCCACAAGTCTTATATAAGTCCTGCATTATAGAAAGGACCAGCATCTCCAAGCCTTTCTCTTGACCAGAGGACATGATGAAGCACTTGCAGTAAGAAGTCTGACGCCGAGTTTCTTCAGAATTCAAATATTATTTTTATGAAATCCCATTAGGTGCTTATGTTAGGAATATCGTCCTACAGCTGAATGTCTCGTTCGGAGACAGTAATTTGTTGTACTCCATCCAGTATCCTCCTGTCGTTTTACAAGTGCAAAAATGATGGAGAACATCGAACATAAATTCTGCAACAATAAAGCAATACAGGAATGCTTAAATCTTACCGTTCGGAAGGTGAAGAACACTGGGGAAGAAAATTATAAGATAGTGCCAAATGCTTTCATTTCTCTCTTAAATAGCTATTGAAAATGTAATTTGTTGTCCTTGTGTCGAAATGGATGGAGTCTTGTGTTTGGCTTTTACAATAGTTGTTTTAGAATAAATTTGTGGGTTTGGAAGAAATAATGGGTAATAAATAGATTCAATAATCAGCGTTAGTGATCGAGGCTCTCTTTCCTCGTGACTCATTTTCATTCCTTTGTACAATAAAATTTGTTTTATTTTAAATAAATCAAATTAAAACATTTCTTCTGTCTCCCTCTCTGGTTCATTTGCGTTAGAGAAGCCACTCTAGGAACTAAAATTGAGTATTTTCAGTTAAGGAAACTTTTGAGAGATAATTGACAAGATGTCTGACGTCAAAACAAACAGACGTGTTCCCTGTCACTTTTCCCAAGAAGGAGCAGTTTATTTTTTGACATTGATATGATTTCTTGGGGCTTTGAGATGATATTGGTGGGACTTCAAGGAAAATGGGGTCGACAGTAAAGATTAGGTTCGGCTGAGCGATTGAAGATGAAATCTTTTTGACACAGTCACTCGAATTTAATATCTATTTGATCCTGACCGTACTAATCTATTTAATAAATTTCAGATATATTGCTTGACTGTTACTTATATCTTTCAAAATAGCAAATACTTATTTTTTAATTGTTATCCATTCGATTTTATTTATAATTAATTTACCTCGATCATTTATCTAAAACTGAAAGGCCCTCTGTATTATTAGATGATTTTAGTTGGGGTTCGGTCAAGGTAGATCCAAAAAAAAATACAAATTAAAAAAAATTGTATTTTTTTAAAAATTTTATCTGCCAACGGTTCGGCTTACATTGTAAGCCATCTTCAGGGCTATCATGAAGACGAGAGAGGACGTCCTGTCCCTAAGTTCACATTTCCATGACTGAGGTCATTACATTTTCAGTCTTCATGATAGACAGTCCTGAAGATGGCTTACAGTGTAATCCGAAACGTTGGCAGATAATCTTTTAAAAAAATAAACTTTTTTTAAATTTGTATTTATTTGGATCTAGGTACCTTGACCGAACCCCAACTAAAATCATCTAATAATTATATATACTGTCAAAAAACTCACCTTTTGACCCTATGTATTATTTATAAGCTCGGAAATGCAAAATTCATTATAGGTGTTTAATTCCGTTCAAAAAATCTCCAAAAATAAAAGCCTATCGAGTGCCATATGTATTTAAAATAGGGTAATTTCCTGTGTATCAACTCCCTCTGTAACCCTTTGTGGTTTTATTAAAAGTTTAAAAATAAACAAAAGAACTGCATATTATTGTATTATGCAGTACCTTGTTGAATTTACCTTTTCTACCTATTTTGCTTTTCCGCTTGATGGAATTAGTTATTAACTTCTATTTCGGTTTTTCTTTATTTTAAAACTTCTGCGAGGCATTTTTCTCTGCATGAACATGTTGCACATTTGTTCAGCCTGTCTACTCGGCCATTTATGCTTGGGGACCAGCATGTTCCTCCTTCCTCGAAACCTAAGTATACCTGTGGATTGGAGCCTCCAGGTTGGGGAATTACCCAGCTGCCTTTGTGCCCAAGCCAGGTGGTTGTGACGCCCGTTTCTTTCTTTCATCTCTACCTTGTGCATTGGAACAAAGCTTTGATGGAAATGAGTGTCCTTTTGAAGGTGTTCGATACAAGCGAGGCCTTAACATTTATTGCCGCAGTCAGAGTTAGTACTTCATAATATCCTTTTAGTAAATTTCATTCCAGGATCGTATCATGATGATTTAGATTTTCAAAAATTTCTTCACTCCTCATAGAATTTTCTTTAGAATAGCTAAAATAAAACTATGGTGTTTGGGAAAGAAATTAAAAATTCTTATGGTCCATTAAAAATTTTACACAAAAAACTTGCATGCATTGTTACAATTTTATAAACATGTTTAATTATTTAAGATTAAATAATTTAGTTATTGTTTGAGTTGTAAAAAAAAATATGTGGAATGTAATAGGTGTAAAATTTCATTTTTTCACATTCATATTATATAACGCTTTACGAAAACCCCATATTAAGGAAGATATTTATTAATTGAATTTCGAAAGTTGGTTCGCCTCCTATTTTCAAAATACAGCAACTTATTTCAGTATCTTACAATTTAATACCGATATATTGTATAATTAAATCGTATGAGGATGAAAGAGGGGTTCAGATAGATACCGATTGAATAATCGTTACATCTTTGTTATTATAATTGTTGGTAAAAGTTATATAATATTATAGATGCAGAATGTAATTTTATACATTTCTCTCAAAGGTTTATAAAATGATAAATATTTGGCTACGAAATTTTAGGGTTCCCTTTTCTCCTCTGGCCGGCTTTAGTTAGCCAGCCATTGCGACATTAACCCGCCATTCTCCATTTCGTCTTACGAAATTTAGTAATTTTTAAAAATAACTGTAAAAACTTATCTTAATTGTTGAGTATCTGAAAGGCAAGAATATCTACTTGGTTCCGTAGGTGCATTTTCAGTTGCGAGAAAAGGGAAGTCACGTGAATGGCTGAAAGTTGTACAGAGATTATTAATTATTATATCTTAAGGCCTCGCTATAATTTAGTGTCAAAAGATTAGTTCTATGCAAAAATTGATTCTTACTAGTGTTATTCTTGAAAGACACTGAATAATGTTAACTGTTCTTTGATTTTCACATATTATTTGATTAGTGAATGTGGTGTATCACTGTTACACTTTGAGTGTTACTGAGTTGCTCCGGTTGAGTATCAATAAAGCATAGGCAGGCTGTTGTGTACAGCCTCAGTCAGCTTGAAAGTCGAGGATTGGTTTACCGCTGGATAGATAGAAGCCCCACAACCTTCTCTCGGCCCTGGCAACTTTCACTTTATTTGTGTCTCAAGATTGCCTCCTTCGGAACAGCTATGTTCCCGCTCTTCGTTATCTGCCCAGAATTCATGAAGTTCAGGAGTTAGCGTGCTCTGTCTGGGAGCTGTGTTCAGATCTTACCTGGGTGCTCAAGGTTAGATTTTCTTTGTGCTACCTCTGGTTACTTTCACTTTATTTTTGGTCTGACGCTTGTTTGCCCCATTTCGAACTCGCTTTAAGCTGCACTTCAATATTTTTTATTTCACGAATTTCTTCAATTTAATTTGGGATATGCACTTTAATTTGGGACGTTTTTTAGTTTTATCCAGGAAAGCGCTTTCTTTATTTGTCTTTGTTTTGGATGCTGATCGAGGGGTGACTTAAGTACATAGATAACTAAAGAAATCCAATTTTTTATTTTTAATAACTAATTTTAAATTTTATAGCATATCATTATAATATCAATTCATAATGCTAGACATTTTTAAGCGTTTAAATATAGAAAACCGAAATAAATACATACTATATGACCACTCTCAGCTGAATTTTCCTTTATTCTGCAGCGTTGAGGATACGTTAAACTGAACGTCGCCCTGACCCTCAGTATACAAGGTCACTTTACTTATAATTTATAATTAAATGAGAAAATTTGACTGACCAACGAAAAAAAAAGAAGGAATATAGGGCTGAATTCAGCGGGTCTCGATCATGGATATTTGTAAATATTTTATTCACTCACAAGTTACTTATGTAGTAAAATTTTCAAAAAATCTAACTATTTTTTTTAGAGGAATGGAATATGATCATTGCCAGGAGTTTGCTATCCTCTTTTATACTTTTAGAGAGGTTAATTTATTATTCAATCCTACCTATACACAGATGCTAGCCCAGCTTCTGGTGGTTATATATTTAGGGCGTATAATTTAATATTATCAAAGGGCTTGATCTAGAATTCACCGGTGAGCTAAACGGTGGCACTGTAAATCCTCCAGCTTTGTGTGTCAGTAGACCTTAGGTGGTAACCTCCTGCAATCTTCATTTTATATTTTGGTTTTGATGCCTTAGGTCTTGTAGTGAACTTATTCGCTATACTGAATATTATTCTATATATATATATATCCCCTTAAGCACCTCGAAGAGAATATATACAATGTGATACATCTATAAAACGATTGAAATTTATTTATTTGTAAATGAGACTTTGATACTGCTGTCTTAGTATTGTGCAATTTCCAACGTTATGTAATTTTTTAAAGGTCCGGTATCTCAACGCCAACGTTCTAACTCTAGGTGTGGGTTAGAAATCTTTGGAGAAATATTGGGCTTAGAAATTATGATGGTCAGACATCCCGGCGTAACAAGTGAAAAATTAGACAAGGATTATGTTTATAGGAATTTATGGGTCGTTCGAGAGGGTATGGTGTCTTACATGATACAGAGAGAGCTTGCTATGTTTCGAAGGTCGAAGATATTGGGTGGTTTGCAATAGCTCCATTGCAAGTCCAAATTGGTCTTTAAATTTTCTTATATGTTTGTATTCGAATGTGTTTTTAAGGGCTCATTAATTCATTAATCTCTTAAGTTGTCTGTATCTTCTGTTTAGATTTAAAATTACATTTTCCCTGTACAATTTTCAAGCTATTCATAGAAGCTTAAATATCGAACGAAATCGGAACTGGAGGTGGAGTTACTATTGAAGTAGCACTGTGATATTACATCAAAGCATTTATTATCCTTAACTTGTGTGTGTGTTTACCAAGGAAGTTAACCTGTCATAATTTAGAAGAAAGAAAAATGTCAAAGGAGTTGCATCATCTAGATAAATTTTGCGTTTCTTTAAATATTGATATAAATAAAAGCAAATGATGATATATAATTAAAAAGCCGGTAAGAACATTAAGCGTGAGAGGTATGGCCACTAAGCCAGCCGAGAAGGAAGAGTGGGGGGAGCTTTCAATCTGTTATAGCACATAAACTTTCGAAAATTAAATTTTACGTCTATTATGTTCTATAAATTTTTAAGTAACTCAACAAACGAAGATATGACGATTATAAATTTTTGTTTCCCTATAAACCTCCCCTCCACCGTTCTCAATCCAATTTCAACGTAAAATGAATTCTTTTAAGGGCTTGCAATGACAAGTCTAAATATGTAAATTGTTTTCTTATATTTTAAAAATGAGGGTATCAACACGAAATTTCATTTTTTATTGTCTTTCTAGTTTTGTTTTTTTATGTTTTAGAGGATAAATATAGTAAAATTACACATAGCACTTATTTTGTTCAGTACACTTTTTTTTTTCTAACGTTAATAATAATGAAATATTAGGATTTTAAATTTTTGTCTCCCTCTGAACACCACCCTTCTCTCTCAACCGATTTTAGTCAATATTAAACTCGTCAAACGGTATGCAGCAAAACAACGCTTACAGATACAACTCACACACACGTGCAAATATATAATTTAATGGACCATGATTATAGTTTCTTTAAGATTGGTGAATGTTCGAAAGATGTGTGTAGAACTTTTCTAAAGTCGCTTCATGGTCTCCAACGCGAATATCTTGATTTCCCACACGGAAAATCTGTTAAAAAAATACAAATTCCCCTTTAAGTGTTCTGTAGCACATATCATTTAGCTTGTTGGAAATTTGGAGGAGCTCTAAAGGGGTGTGAATTCTTGTGGTTGAATATCCCCGAAGGATGGGGGTTGTATGTGGGGAGGGTGGGCAGGTGCAGGTTGTCCATCCATTCAATGAATAGTGATGCGATGTGGCTGCTTTGTTCTCAACGTCGCCCCGTCTCTTAGTATACAAGATGTTCCATGACTCCTCTCTGGAATCTATTATGCCCATCTTATTGATAAGCCCTCGGACTTATCCAACTTTCGTTCATATATTTTGATTCCTCTGAAATAAATAATAACTAATTGAAGTTACTCTAGACCTAACTCTTGTAACAATTAAATTATTATTCCTGTTTTATTAAAAAAAAAAACAACTATATTATTCCTATTAAATTGCTATAAGAACTTTTTTTTTGGTGATTTTGTGTCTAATGATCTTTTGGTTATACTTAAGGGTAGCATTGGCAATATTCTAGGTCAGTGCAATTTTCCGAGGGTAAATCAACCTATTCACGTTGGTCCCATTATTATCTTAAACATTTTTACGGAAAACTCTTATTGAAGGAGAAATTAATGTAACTAGGATGACAAAACGTTTCCTCCATACTTCCTTCTAGTCCAGTCCAGAACAAAGCTTAGTGGTCATACTTTATACGCTCAATGTTCGATATTTATGTCTAGCTTAAATGAAACATGGGAAATTTGCTTAGAGCAGCTCTTGCATAATTGTTTTAAATTTTTATTTTGATCTTACATACTCCAGAACTTGAAACACTACCCTGGCTCCATGCTTCATCGGACAACTAATAAAAAAAAAAAAATCATCCCCCGCTAGTAACAACGCACAGGCCAGAAGGGAGTTGTTACGCTTGGAACCGAATTGAAAGTACTCTACTCCCTTATACAATTTAACCATGCGGGTTGACCCCATTTGAACGGATTTCATTTAATTCATCCTAGCTGTTCACGTTCCTTTCAGGACGAAAAACTTTTTTTCGAAGAAGTGTCTTCGAATAAGCACGGATTTGAAGCGTGAGGTACTCGAGAAAGTATAACGCTTTAATAAGGTAGATCCAAAAAAATACAAATTTAAAAAAATGTGTATTTTGTAAAAGATTATCTGCCAACGTTTCGGCTTACACTGTAAGCCATCTTCAGGACTGTCTATCATGAAGACGAGGGAGAGGACGTCCTGTCCCTAAGTTCACATTTCCATGACTTTACTCTGCTTTTGAGATTTCTAAAAGAAATTAAAAAAAAAAAAAAAAAAAATCGCTAACTGTGGGAAATGTGTTTATAACCTTTCACAGATGTTCAGACAAGGGGTTGAGTAAGATAGGGGACTCATTGTTATTATCTAGGTACCTTGACCGAACCCCAACTAAAATCATCTAATAATTATATATACGGTCAAAAAACTCACCTTTTGACCCTATGTATTATTTATAAGCTCGGAAATGCAAAATTCATTATAGGTGTTTAATTCCGTTCAAAAAATCTCCAAAAATAAAAGCCTATCGAGTGCCATATGTATTTAAAATAGGGTAATTTCCTGTGTATCAACTCCCTCTGTAACCCTTTGTGGTTTTATTAAAAGTTTAAAAATAAACAAAAGAACTGCATATTATTGTATTATGCAGTACCTTGTTGAATTTACCTTTTCTACCTATTTTGCTTTTCCGCTTGATGGAATTAGTTATTAACTTCTATTTCGGTTTTTCTTTATTTTAAAACTTCTGCGAGGCATTTTTCTCTGCATGAACATGTTGCACATTTGTTCAGCCTGTCTACTCGGCCATTTATGCTTGGGGACCAGCATGTTCCTCCTTCCTCGAAACCTAAGTATACCTGTGGATTGGAGCCTCCAGGTTGGGGAATTACCCAGCTGCCTTTGTGCCCAAGCCAGGTGGTTGTGACGCCCGTTTCTTTCTTTCATCTCTACCTTGTGCATTGGAACAAAGCTTTGATGGAAATGAGTGTCCTTTTGAAGGTGTTCGATACAAGCGAGGCCTTAACATTTATTGCCGCAGTCAGAGTTAGTACTTCATAATATCCTTTTAGTAAATTTCATTCCAGGATCGTATCATGATGATTTAGATTTTCAAAAATTTCTTCACTCCTCATAGAATTTTCTTTAGAATAGCTAAAATAAAACTATGGTGTTTGGGAAAGAAATTAAAAATTCTTATGGTCCATTAAAAATTTTACACAAAAAACTTGCATGCATTGTTACAATTTTATAAACATGTTTAATTATTTAAGATTAAATAATTTAGTTATTGTTTGAGTTGTAAAAAAAAATATGTGGAATGTAATAGGTGTAAAATTTCATTTTTTCACATTCATATTATATAACGCTTTACGAAAACCCCATATTAAGGAAGATATTTATTAATTGAATTTCGAAAGTTGGTTCGCCTCCTATTTTCAAAATACAGCAACTTATTTCAGTATCTTACAATTTAATACCGATATATTGTATAATTAAATCGTATGAGGATGAAAGAGGGGTTCAGATAGATACCGATTGAATAATCGTTACATCTTTGTTATTATAATTGTTGGTAAAAGTTATATAATATTATAGATGCAGAATGTAATTTTATACATTTCTCTCAAAGGTTTATAAAATGATAAATATTTGGCTACGAAATTTTAGGGTTCCCTTTTCTCCTCTGGCCGGCTTTAGTTAGCCAGCCATTGCGACATTAACCCGCCATTCTCCATTTCGTCTTACGAAATTTAGTAATTTTTAAAAATAACTGTAAAAACTTATCTTAATTGTTGAGTATCTGAAAGGCAAGAATATCTACTTGGTTCCGTAGGTGCATTTTCAGTTGCGAGAAAAGGGAAGTCACGTGAATGGCTGAAAGTTGTACAGAGATTATTAATTATTATATCTTAAGGCCTCGCTATAATTTAGTGTCAAAAGATTAGTTCTATGCAAAAATTGATTCTTACTAGTGTTATTCTTGAAAGACACTGAATAATGTTAACTGTTCTTTGATTTTCACATATTATTTGATTAGTGAATGTGGTGTATCACTGTTACACTTTGAGTGTTACTGAGTTGCTCCGGTTGAGTATCAATAAAGCATAGGCAGGCTGTTGTGTACAGCCTCAGTCAGCTTGAAAGTCGAGGATTGGTTTACCGCTGGATAGATAGAAGCCCCACAACCTTCTCTCGGCCCTGGCAACTTTCACTTTATTTGTGTCTCAAGATTGCCTCCTTCGGAACAGCTATGTTCCCGCTCTTCGTTATCTGCCCAGAATTCATGAAGTTCAGGAGTTAGCGTGCTCTGTGAGCTGTGTTCAGATCTTACCTGGGTGCTCAAGGTTGGTTTTTCTTTCTTTCTGCTGCTTTATTTGTGTCTCAAGATTGCCTCCTTCGGAACAGCTATGTTCCTGCNTATAACATTAATAATTTTATTGTGTTTTTTAAAAACATTAAATCTGAATAGTTTACGAAGGGAGCAATTGCCAAGGCCTGCAGAACACACTGCGTAATAATGTGCAAGTGATAAACATTTGTACGAATTTTATGGATAACATAAATGCATTTGTGAATTTTAAAGAAATATATTTCTTCTTAAACATTTCATTTTAAATAGCGTAATTCCCTAATTATGAAGTAACAAAATTATATTTTGAAGGGATGATTGTTTTGTAGGTTTAATTTAATTTTAATATCCCTTTAATGTTATCTGAGTTAGTAACTTACTAATTTTGAAGTTACTAAATGACATTCTGGTTTTTATAAATTATCCATAAGTTCATTTATTTAGTCAAAAGCTCTTCAGTTATGATACTGTACCTTTTAAAATGTGTGATGAATACGAAAAGTTTTTTTTTTTTTTTTCATATACTCTTACTTTGATGTAATCAGACGTGTTAATCATTATATTTTTTAATAAATATCTTATTTTTTAATGTATTATATTTGAGCAGTGGCGATAAGTAAGATACGCCGAGGCACCGAGGAAGTACAAAATATAGGAGGAGTTGAGGTCTGCTAAGACCCAGACATAAATCCATCTCTCGTGTCGCAAATGCAAATGCCCCAGGAATTGTGACTAAATTTATTATTAATGAATCCTCTTCGAGGGTTTCCTCTTGGGCGAACTAAACTTTCTGTGCATGTTCGAGCCAGTGTAAGATGTCTAAAATACTTTTACTTCCCTACAGATGTCGGAGTTAGCCCAAGTGAGTTAAATATTGTAATCTGGAGTAATTTTCCCCTTGTGGTAATCAGCGGATCTTTGCTTATGTGTGTGGTTATAGATTTGGTTATTGAAATCGCAGAATCTGACCAATTAGCAGAATGACAAATTAACGAATCTATTATTTGTGGAATATTCGATTTCATCGAATGCCTGCTTTCGGATTGTTTCCATAAATCTGAAAATACGCCTTCCAAAGGGCGCAGGTTTGAGTGTCGTAAGTTTGTTAGTAAATTAATTATTAAAGTCTTTGAAAGTACTAAAAGGCGGGGTTAAAAAGAAAAAAAAAACCTCTTCAAATATCTCCTTTGTGCTTCGATCTTTCCATCACTAATTATTCTAGAATTGATTATGACGTTGAACTATAAAATCACTTTGATTACTAGAGAATATGATTAGTTAACAGAGAACTCTGTTTTAGAACGACTATGTCGATTTTACAATTAAGAAATAGTCCTTATTAATAGTGTTAAATCTAAGGTATCTTAATGGAAATATTTGTAATATAATAAGTGCAATGCTGGAGTGTCATTAAAGTATTTTTAATTAAAAACAAAAATTTACAATTTTTTCAAAATATTGATATTTTTTTAGCTTGTCTTTATGCGAACTGAGTTTGTTAATGGTTAAAATCGGTCATTAGAGAGGTAGGGGGAGATTTATTGAGGACGACCATAATTTAAAATCTTAATATCTTATCATACCTTCTATTATCCGTCTTCATTGGTTTCTGCAAACCATCTTCTGTAGGCGAGCGCTTTCGGACATTGTCCATCTTCTTGGCCGAATACATGTGTTCACTGTCACTGTTTGTATTCAACTCCAGTGAACAGTGAAGGTATGATAGTTCTATATTCATTGGTAGTTATAATAACCCTTTAGATTACTTCAAATAACTCTAAGGCAGTTGAATACAGACAGTGACAGTGAACACATGTATTTGGCCAAGAAGATGGACGATGTCCGAAAGCGCTCACCAACGGAGGATGGTTTGCAGAAACCAATGAAGACGGATTATAGAAGGTATGGTAGTTCTATATTCATTGGTATTGAAAATAACCTTTTAGATTATTTATCTTAATATCTTCGTTATAATTATCATTACAAAAAGGTGTATAGAACGAAATAGGTGTAAAATGTAATTTTAAAACAGTTATACTTAATTAAAATAAAAAAGACAAGCATTTTAAAGAATATATTTAGCAATGTAATTTCGGGTGGGCTCTCTTATTTTTTCAATATAGAATTCAATATTTAGGCTTTTACTTGCAAGCACTCAAATAATTAAAATTTAATTGAAATTGACTGGGGTTTAGAGGGTGACCAAAATTTATAATCGTTGAGTGTAATATGTGATTTTCTAATGTTAATGTTCTATAAAATTTTTTGCGAAAAAAATTACAGAACTAAAAAAAAATTCCTTAATTTAGTTCATTAATTAATTCAATGTATCGTTCAAAATATCACATAATTAAAAATGAAGGGGTGTACGTATATGTGTGTGTAAAAGAAAACCGATCCATTATTGTTGATTGTTAAATTATGCTAAGCGCTGAATAGCGCATAAGATTCGGTAAATATAAATTTATTTTTAAGCCGCAAATATTTATTACTTTTTTAATCATTTTTTTTTTATGATGTATAAAGGTATTTAGTATTACAACTGTTAGTTTAATAGCTAAGGTTTCAATACGCTTCCTCCTTTTGTACAGTTCTATATGTATATATTTAAGTTTTAAAAACAATTTTAAAATTCAAAATGTAAAGGATCCTTAATTGATTATTCCCTGGAGGTTTTTTAAAAAATGATCCTGTATTCTTTAGGATTCGTCATTGACATTTGAGACATGTTTGAAGTTGTCTTTATTCGTCATTATAAATTTAGGACGTCCAGTGAACGTGGGGGCTCAAGATAATTCTATATTGCAGTCCGCAGTCCTGGTTTTCAGTTACAATAAATCTAAAAACAGTCAAAGAGTGATGAGCAGACACAACGCCCGTAGCCTGCTGGCGAACACGAACTCTGGACCTCTGTTGCGGGCAGGTGTAGCTGAGTTTTTTGTGGGGTTGGGATTGCCATGCAAGCCTACATTGGTAATGTATTTTCTAGCAAGCTGGCAAAGACAACGTTTGGTAGGAGGTTTTGTGTTCGGTCGTGTTTTCCTCTGCCAGTGTGAGGCAGACATCAAGGCTTCCTTCAATAATTATTGGCATTAGTGTCCCTGGTCAGACTTGTTTCCGGTTCCAGCTCGTAGCCATATTGAATTCTTATTTCCAGCAGTTTGTGGTCTTGTGTGTTTCTGCAAATTGGCATTCTTTCGCACATATGCGTGCACTTCTTGAGTGTTTTAAGTTAATGGGAATATAGATGAATTCACTTATGTTTGTTTTATTGGATGCGGGTTGGTCAAATTTTTTTTTTTTTTTTCGCCTTTCTTATTTACTAAAAGGAACTTTTCGAGGACTTTATGTCTATTTTATCAGCCCAAAAATTCAAAACAACTTTGTTTCAAATTTAACTATTAATTTTCTTTTAATACTATTCTAATGATTATACATAAAATTAATTAGGGGAGGAATAATGTTTTATATATATTATAATTATGTGTATATAT
>KZ807852.1:323535-336994 GCA_000696205.2 Oncopeltus fasciatus
ATATAAAAACAATAGTTTTTATATATTTTAAAAATATATACAAATTGTTACCATTCAATTGAAAGTGATTTGTAGTGAATGAAAAAACAAAACAAAAAACAGTGATTTTTCACATATTTCAAGTTGGATAATCTGGACAAACAACGTTGCCTAAAGGGTTATCCATTTCGTGTCATTATTAAGACGTAGTCCGGTTTTTCGATAAATTTTTTTTACTTTTTTTTTCATGCTCAGGGATCAGCAAGTATCCATTTTTTCTAGGGGGTGTATAGGAGGGAGGGTAACTTGGAAGCAATTGCTACAGTACTCAATGAAAAAAAAGTAAGCACTGAATCCTCCATACCTACAGTTATTCTTCTATCCTGCATTGCTTGCATTTAGAACCGTTGCTCTGACATTCCTAACTTTGTAAGGGGTGGTTTGAATCATCAACCCTTTGCCGTCAAAGTGGAGAATAACAGCCCTATGGAACCCGCAATTATTTAGGGCAATAAAAGAGCGGGCAGGGAATGAATTACTGTTAGATGATTTATTAATCGCGAGTCTAAATCCTTCTCAGACTCACGATAATTCTGTATGGCGGTGACTTGCTTGTTTTCGACTATTAATCAAATACTCTTTTTCAAAACTCATTATTACCAAAATATTTTCAAATTATTGAAATCTACATAGAAGGTTATTTATGAGACAATGAAAAATGTTAACATGTAGAGTCTAGTGGAGTGCGGTGGTCTGTCTTAAGGTACTGGACTCCTGAGCCGAAGGTCTCTGGAAAAACAGTAAGTTTTTCTTTCTTTCTGTGCTTCTATTTACAATGAGCCAGAGGATTCCTGGTGTGCTCCTATGGAACACCCAGCCCTAATTACCCTATGCCTATGCCGCCAAGCCCTTGCGCTTATATGGCCTGTTGCCAGATTGTTTTTTTTTGTTTGTTGTTTTTTTTCTTCTTCTAATATGCAATCTTTACCTTGTACTGTCCCAGTTGGGAATCCTTCACAAGATAAAGTGGGCGAATTCCTTTTTAATATTGATCGTCATAAAGCAAAGTTTATTCAAATTTTAGTGTGTAATCAATCAACTTGAAATATTCCAATGCTGCTGGATTGTTTACATTTTAATGAAGAAAGCCCCCCCCCCCAAACCCTCTTCTCCCACCCCACGGTATCTTTGTGTATTAATAAGGTTCCCCCCCCCCTCATATTTTCCCGAAGGAGTGAAATGTTCTCGTCAAGATAATATTTACCTTTTCCCATTGAAACCACACATCTTCCGCGTGTATTTAACCTCCGAGGCACGTAATAGGGAGGGAACTATTACAGGATGAACATATCTCGGCTCAGTCATTCCTAATATACAGTGGTAACCTTTGATAACCCTCTAGATAAGAGCCTCGTGGGGGGAAGGCCTACAAATAGGCCTTAGAGGGGTACGCAGATTTCGTAACACTAATGCGGAAGTGAGTCTCGACACTACTACAATAGGGTATAGAACGGTAGTGGGGAGTTCAAAAAAGTCAATGACAAAAGTCATTTCTTTTTTATAAGAAGGAATATGACCTACATTTCCTGTTATTTATTAATATTATCATTAGAGTCTCAGAGCAAATTCAATAAACAACAGCAATATATGTGTGTCTGTGTATATATTACTATAAATTATTATTTAAAGCTGGATGACAGTTTTCGTACAAAAAAAAATTGGGAGAAACTGCGATAATTATAACCTACTCCTGGTTAATTACGTCAGAATTATGTGCGTTCCCGTATGGCGAGGATTCTCTTTTCATTGTTTTTATCTTATCTTACTGCAAGGATATTTGCTGGCACACAACGAACGCAATCAGTCCATTGCCTCTTGGATAGACACCCCATTGGAGAAATAAAATTGTGTGTGTGGGGGGGGGGGGGGTGCCAATAACGAAAGAACATATCATTCAAAAGATTGGTTTGCTTCAGATTTAAGTCAGGAAATGGAACTGCCTTCTTTTAATTGATATTTGTATTCAAATATATTTATCTTACTTAGTTTGTACGAAGTATGGAAAAAAATTAAAACGGATAGTTTATTTTATATAGTTGCAAAGCTTGGTGCTAGACAGTACCAGTGGGGACGAAAATTTGGGGAGTCTAAACTTAAATAAAACACTTTACTTTTTATTGAACGGCTACCTACAGCTATTTATTTTTGCTGCTTATTATTTCAAAGTAACCCTTATTAGTTTACAAAATAATGTTAGCAAAATTTACTATAAAAAAAATTACAGTCCTGCAAAATAAAAATATGCAACGAAAATTCGGTTAGCTATCGGTATTTTTGCTTTAAGACCAAACCTACTGAAAGTATTTGGATGGAACTTGATGATTAGTTACTTAAGTAAGCAGTACAAAAAAAAAACAAAAAAAAAAAAAAAAAAAGATCTTAATTTCAAAACTGTCATGACTTCTTTACAAAGCTTCCTAAAACTTTGTTATTTGGAATAAGAAGTAAAGCCTCTCAGAATTTCACTGAAATCCATGTCATACTTGAAATATATTAAGGTAGGATTAAAAGGACATTTTTATGAAACTTACTATTTGCAGAAATAAAAATTGGATTATTTATTTGCAGACATAAATCCCCCCCTTATTTTTTTATTGACGAGCAATATCTGTGATGTAAAAATAGTGTGTATTAACAAAAGAATCAGTTTAATTCCATTGTGTCTCAAATGACCTAATTGTGATTCACGTAGACAATTGCATAAAATAAAACAGCAAATAAACAGCTAAAACCGTAATAATAAAACAATTGTGAATGTTTATGTCACTAACTATAATTTTTCTAAAAAATGATTCCTCTTACGTAACTATTAAATATCTTGCAGTGTATTTTTATTTGTAGATAACCGCTATTCTTCAAACAACTAAAGCATTGGCAGGTTTTATATCTCATCAAATATGTTCAAGGCGCGGGACTTGAACCCTCTGTGCCAGGGTGGAACTACTAACAATAACCATTGCCCTTAAGTAACAAAACCGTTTGTTATTTTGAATATATGTCACTTATAACGACATGGATTTAATCACTGAGTTCGCGGGCTTGGAAGGAGTTTTTCGAACAGCGTTTTGCAATCTCCAAAGAGAAAGTTAACTGAGAATTATTCTATTGTTCAACAGGCGTAAAGTATTTGTAACTGTCCTATAAGTTCTCTACAATTATCAGTGAACTTTGTGTGGAACAATATTGTCAACTTCCACGTAGGAAAATAAAGCTATTCTCGTTGATAAGAAACGACTTTTGAAAATTCTATATTTGAGAAACTAAAAATATGGTCCGTTGAAAAAATACATGTATATATATATATATGTGTGTGTGTGTAATATATTTAGGAAAATAACTACGATATCCCCCACTCTTCTAAAGGCCCTCTAGAGACAAAATTAGTGGCCTTAACACTCATTTTTCTCTCCGGCTTTTAGGTTCAAATAAGTCATCTACCATTATTTGTGTCCATTTTTAATTAAACGTGGGAATTATGTTAATAACAAGCAGTTGATGCGTGACGGACATTTTTAAAAATACCTTTATGAAATTTTTGTAAATAAGCATTACATGTTTAAAAATATGTCATAGGGCAGCATTGAAATTATTGTTTCAAGTAAAAAGGTGTGTGTGCACTTACCTCATAACCTTCGATCTTTGAGTGAAGGTTATACGCAGGCTTCCCTCTCTTGGCTTGTCTTGTGGGTACCGTCTACGAATAAGGTCGAATCAGATAGCTCAATGCCTTTGCATTGCTACTTTTGCAGCAGGTGAATCTATCGGTTCATAGAGAACCAATCAGGTTCCAGAGTATTATTGGTTTTAAGGTATAATTTATTCTATTCAAAATAATTTACTCTATTCAAAACGGGTTTAGTTAAATTTCATGAAATGAGTAGGATGTTATTATGAGACTAAGTTTTGTATATATGATTGTTTAGTAAAGTAATCCCCAACTCTGCGAACCACTCACTAGTTTCAGACCTGTTTGTAGATCGTCACATTTTTCAAAAGTAATGTTATGCACCTACGTACGTGATAGCTTGACTTCTGTGAGATAAGTTTCCTATTAATAACTCAAAGACAAGCTGAAGTTTTAAATTTATGAGTTTGGACTGTGACGTTAATTACATATAAGAATCAAATATTTCCGATTGTCGGGGGTAAAAAAATAAATACAGTTATCTTTTCATTTAAACTTCGATAGCAGCTACCGAATTATTTATGGTGAGTCAATTTGGGCGTGAAAATTGTCCGTCATTGAAGAAAAATAATTTTAAGAAAAACCCTTAATATAGTCGTATTGATTTTTTCTCGTACGTCACTAAAAGCAGTGATATGCATTTGAATTAGTCTGAAACAGTTGTCAGTAGCAAATATTAGTTAATGTGATATAATTTCTAACCATTTTTTAAATATTTTCTTTATTGAAGAGACTTAAAATTATATAACTTTAAGATGGGATTTAGGTTTTCGTCTGATTAACCTTTTGAGAGCTATAAACCCATTTTGCTATGTTTATTTCATATCTGTTAAGAGGGTGTGTGTGGATATAGCACAATTTTTTTTAGGATACGGAACAAGCCGCTTCATTTATCATAACTAAGTCTTCTGAAGAACATTCGCCAAAGAGCTTCTTCTTTTTTTTTTCTCGCAAAAATGGGAGAAGAATTTTAATACGTGAAAATATTATTATTAATTTTGTTTTATCAAATTTATAATACTCCAGACTTCATTTATAAAATAAATAAATACTTTTCCCGTCTAAACTTATAAAAACATATATGTACCATGTGCGTCTGTTATTGTGTGATTCCTTTCCCATGCAATTACTCAGCCTAGTGTATCTCAAACTTATTTTATTTATAAGTTTCTTTATGTAACCGCTAATCTCACATTAGAATTCACAATGTTAGCTAGGAGTGAATTAATTGATTATGTTTTTAATTGTTTAGCTGCTATTCCCCCCCACCCCCCGTTTGCGGTATAGGAAGGTGGCGATAGTTGACTTACAGATAGGCTAGGGAATTAAAAAAAAAGATGTATTATCCCGTGTGTTGAAAGCAATCACCATTTGAACCAAGCATTCGAACTTTCCAAGGTCTACGAACTACCAGGATTTACCTGGTGGTTGTGGTGGATACCTGGATGCCTTGAAATCCATCCTTGTGGTTTGATGAGGTTGGACTTAACAAAGAACTCTTTTCTGCAGTTTCATCTCGTCTATTTTCAAGCATCTTCCTCCTTTTCTACAATCCTATTGGTCAATTCTGCTTCTTTTATTGTTGATAAGGCTAAACTGATCCCTAGTATTATCATGTTCTTATTTATTTATAAATTTAGCTACAACAGCTTTCACCAGAAAATACTACCTTAAACACAGTACTTAATTAATTAATTAAAATAACTAGTAAAAATATTAACAAGACATAAAACCAATAAATAACACCTTTAAAAAGTGTCAAACAGACATACTAATTTTTAGTGATTAAGTAGTACTTAATATTCTTATATTATTAACCGAGTATATAATATATTTTCTTATTTCAATTTTTTGGTTCAAATCTTCTTTCGTCTGATATTTAATTTTTCATAATCTTTTTTATCTATAAATCTTCAGTTTAAGATAAAAAAAATCGCATGTGTAGGTAAGATTGATGATGTTTTTATTTTCTCCTTTATAATTGTTATAAAAAATTTTCACATAAATACTCATTACTCTTGTAATTTCATCAGACTGAGTTTTCGCTCACTGAGATTGTATTTGATATTTTATTACTTACTCGTATGGGTTGTGTCCTGAATGTGCAGCAAATTCAAAGAGACCTCAAGAATTTTTTATTTATTTTTTTTTTATCATTTANTTTTTTTTTATGGTGTCAATAATAGGATTGTGTGGGATTCCAGATGGCAGACATTCCTAAAATATTCCCCCTGACGGTGTGTCTGTTTTTATGTTCCTGTTCTCTAAGCCATGGAAGTTCGCGATCGGACGATGAAAGTATTTCAATAAGAGAGTCTGAAATGATAGATACTGGACAAACATTCAAATGTAAGTTTTATTTTTACAGTATTTCTTATTCTCTTTATTCTTATCAATAAAGCTTTTAAACTTCAAATTTTTTATTATTTAAAATTTGCATTAAATCTTACTAATAAAGATTTTAAGTAATAAAGAATTTCTTTATATATACTTTTAAATGTATCATAACTTACAAAAGTACTAAATTACTAGTTTTAATGATTACAAGTTATGAATAACAATTGTAGAAGTTTTTTGTATTTATTTATTTTTAATCCCTATGTAAAGGTGATTGTAACCTCATTAGATATTAGTACAGCAAATAAATGTTTTTTTCCTTTTTTTCAGATAAGCGATATGTTTTGAGAAACGTTCAAATGTAAACTAAGATTGTTATTCTTCACAGGTATTAGTCATCAGCGGGGTTGGTCCCATATTTTTAAACAATGTTTAACGTTTCAAGACGATGAGTGAATATTTTAAAGATAAGCCAAAATCTATTATATGTTGAGACGAAAAGTTACCTTTAAACAGAATAGGTCCTAAAAGAATTCAGATATGAAAACTTTTTTTTTTTTTTTTAATTCCATGAAGTGTTAGTCTCCCTTTCAACCATCCCATTATCCATGGCTCAGGACAAGCTTTTATTTATTAAAGCTCGTCCAGGGCGGGATTTGAACCCGCAGCTCCAGGATTGCGAGACCCCAATGGATTCCCTGATATACCCTGTCACCCCCCCACAAAACTTTTGATTTACTTCTCCGCTGATCCTACTATGAGATATTTCTCAGATTGTATCTTAGAAGATTGAACGTCTTCCCCCCAATTTTTCCCCCTTACGTCAGTCCTACAAGAGTCTGCTTTAGCGAGCTTACTTCTCTTCTCATTGCTCTTTTTTCTCTTTATATATATAAATTGNTATAGCTATTTTCCCAACCAATCGGTACATTCCTATTCAACCCAATGAGGAAATTGAATGGTGTTTTATAATTTTACAGCAGTAAAACATTTACGTTTTACATCCATTATGTTATAAAAATCGTTTCTGAAGCACAATAACATCACCAATTAACTTACTTTATTAAAGATTTGCACACAGACATTTAAATATCGTATTAAATTTTTTATTTTGAAAATCTTAATGCTAAAGTACGATTGGTTTAGATTAGATATATATATATATGTATATGTATAATTGTAAGGTCGAAGGAGTCTCTTAACCTATTTCTGTCCTATATGAATTAAAGCAATGGGCATGGGAAATCGCTCCCTTGAAGGACTTTTTATTACTTCGTATTATAGTTTTTCTGCATAAGTCTGAATTGAGATAATATATATTTTATATTTTTGTTATGCATAAAGAAATGATCGTAAAAATTATATTTTCCACACTTTAATGGGAGGCTAATCATTGACTGTTAGATAAAGTTTCTTCGTCAATGTGCTGGTTTAATAATATAGTGCAATTGTAAATTTAAATTAACTATACATAACTAAACGATCACAACTTATTAATTATCAATTCCATCAATAATTAATATTAATTCTGAAAAATACTTCACCTATAGTTAGTTCAATTTCTTAGCTTTAGAACAAGTTATTTGTCTTATCTTATTTGTGAAATAAGATTTCACATTTTAGTGGTACAGGCAGTTTTATATTTCAAATTATGTGGGTTGTTGCTGTTTGACCATGTTTCTGAATTAGTGACAATGATTTTTGTACTCGGTCTGTAAAGTTAAAAGGAATGAAAAATCTCTTTGAAAACAATAATTTATTTACACAGCCGATGTTTATTTTCATTTTTTAAACCATTCTTATATTATATTATAATATAGGGCTGGGGAAAAAGTAATTTCGTTTTATCTCAAAAAGTGGCTTAAAGGTCCTTTATCTCCTGTAATCCTTATCCAGCCAAGGCATACTGTAAAGCATTTGAAAGGTCAAAGCCTAAAGAATACTCAACTTACAAAGTTAGTTTTATTAATCTACTCAGTCAAATGTTATTGTGATCTGAAAATGGAGATTCCCCAAGGCCATTTACGTCGCGCTTTATTAACTTGTTTCTCAAAAGGAAAAATGGAGCACTGGCTCGTCCAAAAATTATGTGGTGTTCATAATGATAAATGCTTTAGTGAGGGCCTGTGCAAAAATTGGTTCCCTACAGTAATCCTGATGTAAATTATTTAAAAGGTCGATGGAATTAAAAAAAAAAAAAATCCTGGCAGATGTACACGAATCTCATGACTCTCTTGAAGCAATTATGAAGTATTTAAATAAAACTGGATATCAAGAGAAGCTCGATATTTGTGTTCCTTGTGAATCAAAAGATAACAATTTACGAGTTTCTTTTGTGAATCGCGGCTAAAACGAGATGAAGTTGAGTTATTTTTGAAACGATTGATTATAGTTGATGAAAATAGGATCCATTATGAAGCTAATGTGTGTTCTGTGTCAATACCCAGCTTCACATACTTTGGTGAAGCCTGGATTGACGCCAACGAAGGTGACACTGACTGTTTGGAGGGAGTCCTTCATCATGAGCTACTCAAACCTGTCCAAAGCCATCAACTTATGCAGGAGGCAATTCAAGAAAAAACAAGCAGAATTAATCACTAAGGGGTTTTCATCACGACAACGCTAGACCATACTCATCTTTAGTGAGACTTGGCAGACAGCTCGTCTGGGAAGTTTCGATGCATTTACCCTTTAGCCCGAACCTTGCCCCGTCTCACTAGTATCTGTTTTGTTCTCTGGAAAATTATCTTAATGGTATTGAAGCTGGCATCAAAACTTCACTTGGCATAGTTTTTTGCCTGGAAATCTCAGATCTACTACAGTGAAGGGATAATAGTTTTACCCGATCGAAACGGTACATTGATCAGGCTTTAAAAATTTGAAATAACAAAAAACAACCTGGAACAAATCTGCATGATTAAACCAGTCGATAAACATTAGATGACTGCGCAGTCATGAACATTTGATCCAGGAGACACGACGTCCCCTCTCGCCTTCGTCATAGCCCGGAAGATGGCTTACAATGTAAGCCGAAACGTCGGCAGCTAATACAAAATTTTTTTTTTGGTTCAAACTTGACCAAACCCTCCCCCCCCCACCCAAAAAAACAAACATCCAATAATAATATCTACGGTCTAAAAACTCTCAATTTTAGTATAGATATTTTCCTGTACAAAGAGGGAATTTTACGAATGCCATACTTTTTACGTAACGTGGACTTTTTTTTTCTTTTCATTTGTGTGATAATAAATAAGTTTTTAGGGGTTGTTTATTTCAGCGCCTACTATGGGCGAGTAGTATCATTGGCCGTAGTTAACTTGTCGTCTATGGCTTCGTAGCTTAGATGTATGGCATTGAAGAAGGAAGGATGGAATGGGTTGTGACATGCCGACTCTCTACTGGAATCCGTATGGGCATTTGAATTCTGCTGGAATAAATAGCAAGGTGGTGGGGGTTCGAACTGGATGAAGAGGGCGAACGTTCGATAAACGTATAGATAGATAGGCTTTATAAAATATTTAGTTCTCGGCTTCTTGGTGGCAACTCCCGGGAAATATTCGAAGAGGGGAAGGTGTGTATCAGGCGTAGAATTGATTTGTTGTAGGCCTCCTTTTTGCGCACGACTAGCCTACTCAAACTGTTATCTTCTGATGGCACACTTCTTATTGATTGATTTTATGCCTGTGGCTAGCCCCTGTAAACTGCAGAAAAGCATGTCTCTGAAATTGTTATACTAAAATAAGTAATAATTCTTGTAGCTTTCCAATAAATTGATTTTCACTTAGGATAAATCATTTCCACTGCCTAAAAGGATGATTTAATCAAATCATAACTAAGGTAAAACATTAAGGTCTGGGCAGGCAGATAAACTTTTAAAAAAATACACTTTTTTTTAAATTTGTATTTTTTTTTTGGATCTACCTTTACCGAACCCCAACTAAAATCATCTAATAATAATATCTACGGTCAAAAAACTCTCCATTTGAATTAAGGTATAGTCAATACCTCTGTCACCATTATCTTCATTATTATAATATATTTTATGAGATAAAGACAATTCTCATATATTTTATGAGAAATGATTGCTCATTTATGAAATAAATTTTATTTCGACAGAGTTTGGGAAAGACAATTGATACTGACAATTAAGGAGTAGGAGTAATTTATCCTTTATACCCATATACTTTTCTCTTTAAAATTATAGGTATGTGTATAAAAAAAATGTAATAGTGTACAAGCCGGAAAAAAGAAGAAAAAAAATCACTCATTAGGAGTTAAAAAAGAACGAAAGAAACTAGTGCCAAAATTTCGATCATCTCATCCAGCTAAAATTTTTTTACAGCTTATAAACTACATAATATAATTCACAGAAGTAGAACGTATTTTAAAATTAATCAGACTAAATTAAGCACATTTAAGCGATAAGCTAAGCCCCACACTTCTTTGTTTCAGATTAACTGGCTAAAACATTCAGTTTTTAACGTCGAAAATAAATAGTAAAATCTATCTGTGAAATTATATTTAGGATTTTCTTTATTGATGATCGTTTTATATAATTTTCTTTCTCTGGCAGTAGGTCATATATAAAAAACAGAGAAATTTAACTCAATTTTTGCCGACGTTTTGTGAATTATATTTCCCCCTTCAAGGTCTTTAAAAGCTTTTATTTATTTTGGTTTGGAAAACATGTCTGTGCGACATAGGTATGTTAGGTATGTGATTAATTGGAGTCAATAAATCAGCGTAAAAGGCTTTGGAGAGTATTATTGCATTATTATGCAATTATACAATTTACATTATTATTGAAAATGTTTAAATCTATTTTATTACTAATTTTTTTTAATTTAATATTCATTTTCGAACCATTCTAATTTTGTACGAAATAGGAATGATTTGATTTATGTAATGGGTAATTTCTACAACAAATTTAAGTAAATCCATTGCTTAAATTACAAATTAAATTACATTATTATATTTGAAAATCTAATAATCATTTCACAATGTACCAATTATGCATTAGTTTTTAATCATACTTTAATTACTTAATATTAATTAAGTATATTATTCGTAAAATATTCATTGATATATTTTTTATTGTGAATTTTTGAAACCTATTTTACTTCAGTAAAAGGTTAAACACTAATGATAACATAAATAACATGTCATTTTGACAGATTTCAGATTTTTTTTCCCCTGATAGTGTATTTTAGTAAAACCTTTAGATCATTGTAAACTAGAAATGAAGCATGTCATGTGCAAACATAAAGAAAAATAAATACGTAATATTCGTAAATAAAAACCAATATGAAAAACCTTAATGTATAAAAAATGAAAAAGATATGATGAAGTTTATGTAGAAAAATTTCTATGAGTAGGAAATAACGACTTTAACAAAAAAAAAAAACAAAAAAAAAAAAAAAATGAAAATATTTGTATCAGAAAACCGTTTTAAATGGACATAATATAATAATAATAATCTGGTTTTGGCAAAACATTATTGATTCTCTTCCCATAACCTACCAACATTTTTATTCATTGATTCGACGGGACAATCATGTGCTTGACGAATGTGGTATATTTTTAATTTTCACATCATTTGTATTTCTACGAACTTACAAATTACTTACTGTTATGGTAAATTTGTTGACCTCGTAAGTTTTATGAGGAGACGATTGTCAAGGAATTCGGTCTTGGTAGCTGGAGAATTAAAAAGTAATTTGCAATAAAAACCTTTTATTTTTTTATTTTTGTCAACGTTTCGGCCTGAAATTCAGGTTGAAATATGAAAAAAAAAAACATACAATAATAATAAATATTAATTTAGTTGTTGCGTATTATCCCACGTAAATTTTAAACAATTATGCAAGATCTATCTGTCACAGACAGGACTCGAACCTGAATCTCCTGCTTTCCTGGCCAGTATGCTACCATTTGCACCATCGGGACTAGCCACATAACTTATTAAATTTCCAGCACACTAGCGAGAGTCTAACCTGCGAGAAATACGAATATATCGCCTTTAGCTCGGAGGAGCTGACATTGTCTAGCTAATCCTTATTGTCTGTAAGTAAATTATTAGTAAATAACGAGAGTCGATAAATAGCTAGATAATAGCTCCTTCGAGCATAAGACGAAATATTCGCCTTTCTCGTAGGTTTGGCTCTCGCTAGTGTGTTGGGAATTTAATAAGTTATGTGGCTAGTCCCGATGGTGCAAATGGTAGCATTCGTGCCCGAAAAGCAGGACATCCAGGTTCGAGTCCCGGCTGGGACAGATAGATTTTTTATCCTATTTTCTTGCATTAATTGTATACAAAAATAATATAGAAACATCTATATTTGTAATAATCTAATACATGAATAAACGAATGAAAATATAAAACTGTGTATAATCGACTATACATGAATGGTTACTGAGTAAGTAGCCTCACTTCACTGTATCTAATCCCCTGTTGAAGAGGCTTGACTTCTTCAGATCTTTTGAACTTAATATGTAAGTTTCAGAATTGGTCTATCCTCAAGATAAATTCTCTAAAACATGACTATAATAGTAAATTTATCTGTAGGTAACCTCTTCCTCTAATTTGTCAGTTACAAAGAGATAAAAAAATTATAAAATATGACACAATTTAGCTTCAGGCCGACCCGGAGCCATTTGTTAGTTGAAGGTGTGTTGAGTTCCTTCTATCTGTGAGGGACTCCTGCGTCAGGACATAGGAATGTTTTACCTTTCCTCACTCCTGACAAGAGTAAACAGATTACTCTTTATCGCTAGTACCGTTAGCTCTTTTTGAAATTCTCCCAGGACGGCCCTCTTCCTCCTTTTGTCTGCGGAGTTTTAGGTTATAAATCATTTGGACTCAGGGGGATATGGTCTGAAAATCCAACGGACAGATTGTTTGCTACTTCTTCACTTTTTTCTTTCTTAAGTAATTCAACGGCCTAGTATGTTTACATACTAACTAATTAGTAGTTTTCTTATAATTTTTTCAGAGGAAGAGGAATATAACAACCTGCATGGTATACACTTGAAAACGGGGAAATTAGTAAATACTATTTTATTTTTTTGGATTGTCTTACAGTGGGATAAACAATACACTTGTAAGAAAAGCGAAATTTTATTCATTGCAGTCTTTATTCTTTGATAGAATTTACTAGCGCATGCGTGGGTGCTTGTGTATGTGTGTAAAACAAATGAAGTGCTTAGAAGGAAAAACAAAATAATGAAAATCACAAAAGTAGAATGTCGTTTTATATTAATCAGGATGACTTAAGCTCATTTAAACGATAAACAAAGTATTTACCATTTCATCTTCCGGGTTGGACCGAGTCAAATTGTTCTTATTTGCCGAGCTTTCGCACATCATGTGATGGCTTCTTCAGGGCTGAAAAGAGAATG
>KZ807853.1:0-22391 GCA_000696205.2 Oncopeltus fasciatus
GAGAGAGAGAGAGAGAAATAAGGAGAGAGCCAACCTTCAAGATCTTAAATTTTCCTTTCATTGTCCTATTTGACTTGTAATATCGTTATTCTTACTTAATCTGAGATAAAATAACTCACATGCACTCTTTTCTAATCCCATATTTTATAGAAAAGAGTCCTGCGTAAGATTCTTTTTATTTATATCCTTTCAAACTGCTCGCCCTGAGAAATTAATCATAAATAAAGGGTTCGCCTTAGGAAAATATTGATTGTGGTCAATAATGTCAGCCTAGCTGCTCCGAAAGTAAAGAAGAGACGGACGAATTAATTGCCGTATTCCTTTAAAAGACATACGCAAAGCATTTAAAAATTCGTGATTATTAGATTTTCTCAATTTTATTTTATTATGTGAACAATAAATTTATATATTGTATCAGCACTGAATCACATAATGATATATTTTTGTAAAAATTACTTTTCATAGGAGTTGTCTAATCTATGTTTCATTAAGATGGTCATAAATGAGAATCAATAGCGAATTACATTTAATAGTCTGGAAAGAGCAATGAATGTAATAGGACATAAAACCTGTCCGAGAAAGTGCCATCGTAGTTCGTAATAGCATCCTTGATAAGCGTTCTTCGTATAAATGTTATAGAACATAAACTTTAGAAAATTATATTTTCACCTATTGTGTTCTACAATCTTTTGCGACTCCAAAAGCAATGAGGGTATCAATGTTATAAATTTAAAGTAAATTTTTTAAAATGTCCTCTGTGAAAAATTTTATCTGGATGTTTTGCATAGAATGTATAATATAGGATTAAAATGAAGATAAGGCAATAGCCTAGATCACCCAATTACTTAATTTTCATGTATCTATTGACATTATTTGACAGATTTACAAGTGTACTCTATACTCAGGCGTAGTAACCTAGACGTCGATCGCCTCACTAACGCATATCTATCCATTCTCTTGGCATACTCCAGGCTTTGCATACACGCCTGCCGTTTAATAGAGATACAAACAGAAGGTCTATGCAATGACGATAGAAAAGTAGTGAGGAAAAGTTGTCCCTCACACAACTTAGAAAAAAACTTATGTCAAATAATTTTCAAAAATTCCATTATTTATATTTTATAACAATGTCATATGTGAAATCCGGTAGTACATGTAAAAATATGAAGAACCCGTAAGCTGAGCTCATTTATTTCTGATGATTGCCAATTTCGGCTGAAAGTACAAATTAGCTAGTTTCTCTTATTACTGCACATACACTTTTTACAATAGTTCTCTTATTTCCACATTCCCGGGAACTCTGCTTATTTTAGGGGGTTGATGAACTTTTATTGTCCTTTTTGACTTTTAATCTTCTCTTATTGCATTATCATTGAATTTATTCTAATTAAGTCGGTTTTTTTTAATAATTAGAATTTTTGATTTAGGGATTTATTCATTTTAATTTATTTAAATGTTATCAAGTCCACTACATTAAAGACTATTTCGTTTATTTGACTAAATTAAAAGTTTTAGGCGCTTCACTAAAAGGATCTATTTAAACCTCAATAGTATGTTGATGACTCAATTTTTTCATATCTAAAGGCATAATAAGAAAACGAAAATAATTTAAATTCTAAATAAAGAGCTTAAAGATGAGAGTCAAGACCAAACGACAGTAAATAATCACTTTTAAAAAAAATAAAAAATATCAAACGGAGATATTTTACCATGGAGTATATTAAAAAATTTGTTGGGGTTCGGTCAAGGTTGATAAAAAAAATAAAATAAAATTTAAATCTGATTGAACCAATATCAATAGCTACATCCACTAAAGTTTGGTTAACTAACATAGCTCTTGTTTCATTTAATATAAAGTTTTTCATCACTATTGATGTACATTTATATACACTTCTCTAAATCAAGGACATTTGTAGATAAACAAAATTCTTTATTCTCTTATTGAGAGATTTCCAATGTACACCGACAGATATTTTATCTTGTTTTATACTGTTTTTATCTTTAATCATCTTTTTTTGTTTTATAAGAACTTTTACAACAATAGGAACAAACACTTAGAAGATTGTGTGTCAAATAAATTAGTCTTACCAACATTTACAATGGGTAATACTGCATGTATTGCCCTATACAGCTATTTTAATGTATTCCTATAATTACTCTTAATAGTTGCACTTGTTTATTTGATACTTAAATAAAGCAAACTGACAATATTCTAGTAATATTTTGGTACCGATAATAATATTTGGTAAGTACTTAAATTATTATTTGTGTAATTTATAAACCATTCTACACTCTATTTTAGTTGTTCTTGAGGAGTTAAATTGTTGTTTTATTCATAAACATTTAGAATTTATGTAGAAAAATTTATGTTTATGTTTTATATTAATATTGTCTACAGGTTAAGAAGTTACATTAACTGTCAAATGTCTTGAAGTTGCTAATTGAAATAATATATTTACCGGACTGTAAAACTGACTTTACCTGACTGATCCATTTTAAGCATTATTTTTATTGTTAATATGCAGGGCAAAATATTTATTTTGAAATAAAATAATATTAGGTATGCACATGAACAGTCTAGCTCAATAGTAATTATAACACTAATTAAACTAATTAAGAAATGCCATGGTTGGAGGTTCATTGGCCGTCAAGTATTATGCTGGGAAAATTAGTCAGGGTTTTGGCCAGGATCAAAAAAATAAAATACTCCAAAATTATTGCGTAATTATTTTAATTTTGAGGACTTTTCGACTTGACTTGTAAGTCATAATCAGATCTTAAATACAATACAAACTATTAGACTTATAGAATTATAGATGAGAAAGGCAGATGCCAAGGATTATTTACCTGAATTTTTCCATTGAATTATATGGAAAATATTACAGTAAGCTAAGGAAATAAGTATTAATATTCGTGATACAAATTTTCTGCCCTCTCCCTTTATGCTATTAGCAACAATCACACGCCTGCTTTTGATCAAGCCCATCTGGCCTTTTCCTTAAGAAATGGCTGATTTCAGAATGTGTGTGCACATCAATCTCAATCCTATTTCTATTAATGGTAGGCAGGACTAGGATAATATTCCCTCAGCTTATTGTAATCTTTTTCGTATAATTTAACAAAAAAATTCAGGTAAATAGTCCACGGTGTCTACCTTTCCAACTTTACTTTAAAAGCATTAATCCGACCATTGTTACCTACCTTTGAAGTGTGTCGACAAACCCCTTCCAACCCCATTTCACCGGTTGACTCTCAGTTTAGTTCTGCACTCGGAGATCTCTCCATATATCACTATAGGTACATATAAAATTGATTTATTTTTTCATTTCACTTTTTAGTTTGATTTTTTAGTTTTAGTTTAGTTTATCTGTAAACCTTTTTCTCTGTCAGTTCATGCCAATCTATAATTCTATAAGTGTAATATTGTATAATGTATTTCAGCCCTGATGATGACTTAAACCTCCAACCATATAATATGGAACATATTATTTTGAAAACGCATTTCAACCATTAATGGTTCATATTTATGCCATGACATTGATAGACAAGACCTCTGGGTTTTATTTGAATACATAGGAAAACAGAATAAAAGGAAAACAAAAAAATTAAATATATAAAATCACTTTCTAATNTCCGGAACGAACTTTTACTGATCCAAGTTATGCCATTCTGGACGCAAAAGGTTCATAATGTTTCATCAATTATTAGTGTGGTGTGTGTGTGTGTGTGTGTGTGTGTGTGTGTGTGTGTGTGTGTGTGTGTGTGTGTGTGTGTGTGCGCGCGCGCGCGCGTGTGTGTGTGTGTAATTTATTTACAGAAGAGGTTTTAAACCTCATCAAATTTATTTTTATTTTCTTATGACGTATAAAACAACCGAACATTAGAATTAGTTTGAATGAAGTTCAGAAGAGGATTGATTACTTAATTTTAAATTTGGACTATTCAGTTATAATCTACAAATGGAATAATATAGGATAAATCTTATTCATGTTTTATTGTGGATTCTCTATTATTTTTATTTATTTTTAATTATTAGTTATAAACATGTAGTTTATAGTTAAACATATATGACAAACATTGTTAAATAAAAAATAATTCATTTTTATTAACAATATGTTTCTCTTCTTCTGGTTAATTCTAAAATGTATTCATTCATCTTCTTTATCTGCTATGTATTTACAAGTACAGTGGAGTATTATAGTTCACTACATGGTCGTATTTTCATACATTCCGAAGGTGTGCAGGGTTAATAAAGCTGTTATCCCGTTAGAACGGAGCTTTATCACCTAGTGTACCCCTAAACACAGCGAGGGGAGGCAGCTATTGAAAATATATCTCAGGGCTCATTATCTGGATACAGGGATGTTGTCTTGGTGTGCTAGGGCTCCCGCTAATACGGCCATTACATCAGCTGAGGATACAATAATGACGTCATAATTCACGTGATAACGTTTATCAGAGGCGCGGCAAGAGGAGACAACCTCCCCCTCCCCTCTCCGCCCCCGCTGTTGCTGAAGTATATGCACTGTATCAGCTGATGGGAACAGTATGTCCCAGGCCGGGTGATATTGAATTAATTCCCTCTCAGGTTCCCCCGGGAGTGGGGGGAAATCCCTTTTAACTCTGTATTTAATTACCTGCGACTATTACCCTGGCGGCTAGTTGGGCTTATTGTTATTATTAATTCCCAGTAGTTGTGGTCGTTTGAAATTTATTCCACGCGGAGCTTGGGAGAGCATCGCCCCACCAGTTATTCTTATTAAGGGTGGCAGTATTTCACTTCAATTACTGTTAATAACGACACTAGGGACCCAGATATCCCATAAATATTGGGGTCTCTATTACCTACATAAAGTTAGAATTATTTTTCCTCTTCCAACCATTTGTAGTAGGCTCCTCAGAATTCGGATACAGCATTCTTACTGCATAAGTGGTACAATATTTTCTAGATTTCAAATCAACACTGTATTTTCTTCATTTGTAAATTTTATTTGGTTGTGGTTTATTATCCCACGTAAATTTTAAACAAATAATGAGAGGGAATAAAATTTTTAAAAAATCTATCTGTCCCAGTCAGGACTCGAACTTGGATCTCCTGCTTGCCGGGCCGGTATGCTACAATAGTATTGTGGTGGGAATTTAATAAGTTATCTAGCTCGTCCCGGTGGTGTAATGGATAGGATACCGGCCCGGCAAGCAGGAGATCCAGGTTCGAGTCCTGGATGGGACAGAAAGATTTTTTTATTAATTCTATTCCCTCTCATTAATTATTTCTTCATTTGTGTATAATACGCCAAACAATTAGACCAAGACTTTCTGAGATGAATACTTTTTCTCACTTATCCTAAACTTAGAGGACCTCGAACCCGGTCAATTGTGCCAGGAACAAGTAACTGTAGCCATCTACCGGCCAACTACGGTAAACTACTGCCTTTTAACGCCAACTTAGAGAATCATAGGGAAGCTGAGACCTGTTAAACAAAAAGAAAGAGTTAAACTTGCACAGCTACATAAATAATTATTTTTGTTGACTTAATAGACCCAAGGAATCTTCGGCCGCCTCACATGTGTACTTCTTCACATTTGACCAAACCTCAAGGTACCGATGTAAATCGGTTTCATATAATTCTTAGACACATTTAGTAGTTGGTATTTTTTTTTTCTCAGAAGGTAGGTTATCGCTGGTGGAATCTGTGATTTTCTTTAAGAATTATCTCCATCAGATGTTACCAGTTGACTCTAATCCAAGTATCTTCTGTCCCCATTAGCCATCCCTAGGCCAAACACTTCTGGAATGAGTAATGGGGCCAAGAAAAACATTAAAATAATGAAAGACTGCGAAAGCGACAGACGCTTAAAAAATTTAAAACACGACACTTTCTTAAATTTTGGCGGTCTCTTTTTTTCTTATATGTGTACCTTAAAAATTTAAATTCTTCAATAAATACAACCTGCACTTAAACTTGTAAGGCACCTTTGTAAGTGCTATCTTCAATTAATTCTGTTACTAAATTGTTAAACAGTTGTACCTAGTCTACCTTCTCTCTACTCGATAAACATAACCATTGCAATTCAAGATTAGAACAAAACAATAATTTCGTTACTTTTAAACACAAGTAAATAAATAGAAAATATAAATATTTTTTGTTGAAAGAGGAAGGCAAAAAGGATATAAATTATAACTAATCAATTTATTAATAAATGTATACATTGCGGATAGATTAGAAAAATACAAACTTTTAATTCTAAGTTTTAAAAAACAGAAACTTAGAATCTGGTTCCAAAAGAAATCTTTATTTTTAGGAAGAGTTTGGTTTATTAGAAACTTTCTAAATTATACATATTTAGTTTTTATTTACAGAGAAAACAATGTTTCTGAAATTTTTGTCTCATGACAGCAGTGAAAGTCCTATTTTGAGAATGGGTTCTATTGTGTAAGTAATCTCATGTGTATCAGTTCGTTGGTTGGAGGACAGCTCCCGGAATAGTTCCTTCTCCTCCCCTAAAGTTTTTTTTTCTCTTTTTCAACCCTTGCCCCGGTCTGCCGCACATAAATATTGCGTCTCTTTTCGATTTATCTGCAGAGCCCTGGGGCACTTAGCCGGGTACCCGTCCCAAGGGGCAAGGACCGCACTAAAAAAACCCGCATAACCTATGAGTATATTTAGTGGGAGTGGGGTATGTAAGACGCCTTACAGCTACGGAGGAATGTCAGTGATTTTTTTTTTTTTTTTTTTTTTTTNACTAAATAGGAAAGTAGCTTTTGCACTTGACGTAATAACAAATATTAAAATTTTATAAAAAATTTTCATATATATTAAGAATTTCATATTTCATATATTAAATTTTCCTATCTGTATATTAAGAAAGAAAGTCACTAAAACTTGCTTGTGAGTTTGTCTGTATACGACCTATAGGACGCAGTTTTTAAAGTTGCCTTGTAATAAAAATTATTATATCAGATGTTATCTTACAAAATTTAACTGAAAGGAGTATTGACAAGTATCAATAAAAAATTTATTTATAAGTAGCGGGTGTAATATTCAGTTTAAAGTAATGAATGTTTAACTTAATACAGATTAGTTTATTGATTGAAAGTATATTTTGAATGACATGGGAAGTTCAAACACATATATTGGATTATTCTCTAAAGACTTTTAATTTCTTCTGTATTTTACGAATCACAACTTATAAATACCCATAAAATTGTATAAATATAATCGCATACATTGATTGTATGTCATTTTAGTTAATATTCCACATAATCATTAAAATAACAGTCGAATGTGACAAATGAAGGCCATTATCTCTTTTTAAGAGCCCCTGAAACCTAAATGACAGGAAAAGAATAAGAAATATTTTAAAGTAAGTAATAGTGATAGAAATAAAATGATTATAAGTAAAAATTTGTCCATTAATCAATAACCAGTACGAAAAATGAAAATGAATTTTCAAGAAACATGAAATTTTCATAGTTAAAAAAATAACGAATTTGTTAACATCAATCAACAACAAATTATTTATTGTGTTAGGCAGCATACGATTCTATGACGTCACCAAACGGTGTTGACCTTTTTTAACTTTTAAGTAAGACAACCACTTTCCTGGTCTCTTTCGCGCGATAGATAACCTGACGTCCATATAACAGTTTTCTACAATGTATTTACCGTTTTTTCTCCCGGGTTTGACCTTGTCAAATTGTTGATAGTTGCCGAGCTTTTGCACATCAAGTGATGGCTTCTTCTGGGCTTCAGGCTTGACCGCCCTGAATCAGCCCTAAGGAAGCCATCACATGATGTGCGAAAGCTCGGCAAATAACAAAAACTTGACACGGTCCAACCCGGAAGAAGAAATGGTAAATTCATCTGACGACCGTCGAAGCCTACGTGAACAACAGTTTTCTACAAATCAAAATTAGTTATGTTGTGGAAGATGTACTCTTCATTCCATGATACAACACACATTGAGTTATTCAGGATGATAGTAGCTTAGTGAGAAGAAGGTGGGAGTTCACTACGGTGCCTACGCTTATGGAGTTAGATATGTAATATTATTATTATACTGTATATTATTATTATATTAGTACATATTTATTATATACTTTGAGAGCATATTGCAAGATGCACGCTGTGCAGGATGTAATTTCTAAATAAAATAAAAAATATTATTATATTGGTGTGGTTGGTAATATTTTATTATCGATGCAACAAGTAATAGTGCCAGATGAATAGTGGTCTAATTCAGTTTGTCGAAAGATTATATGGTAATAAATGTTGTTGATTGATCGCTAAAACAATGTTATTACTTCAGCAGATTGATTTGCCCGTCAGACAATCTGTTTGTCGTGACTCTTTCCGCTGACAAGAAGATGGAGAGAGTAGAGGGCAAGTATTGGCAGAATCGGACAGCAGCCATTGTCGCCAAGGGCAGCTCGGACGGCAAACTTCCAACTGCCCATCCGCTCTTTGTTAGACTTGGAGTCCGTCATTTAGCTTGATCGATGTCAATCCTCCAGGAGCTCCTCTGACTAAGTCTACATCAGGGACTATAAGTTTAGCATTGACCTTTAGAATATCTTTGACATTTAGCTTGTAACAGTCATGGAACCTTTCTCCTTTCAAATCGATTAGTAAAAAAACTTTTTGATAGCAATCTTCATTCGATTTTTTTTTACATCACATACTCAGAAAAGATAATCAATTCTAGAACTTTTTTTAAAATTAATTATTCATTGGGCTCTCTTTAGTAACTTATTAGGTGATAAACTATAAGTTAAACATCTCCTGGAGCCTACCCTAGTGAAAGGAATAGTTACAAAATTTTAATAAAATCTGAGGTAACTAAAAAAGGGAGAGGATGAACTTATTAAAATTCATCTAGTTTAGCTGCTATCGGATCAACGATCCAATCTTCAGATCTGATGACATCCTGATATGACGAAGAGCACAGCTCGAGAAGGTCTATGAGACTCGAGCTTTATTCTTTCGTAACACACCATGGTTTTAGCTATGACGTTGGACCCATCAGAGAGCAGTATAAGAAAGAGAGCAGTTTGGTGTACAGCATCCCACAATTTCAAAATGTACAAATTTTATCATTTAATATCTGTTAAAATCAGATGAAGGGAAGGGGGGTTAAGAAAACCCAAAATTCATGATATTTTTCATATCTTCGTTTTTATTTCAGTTACGAAAGAGTTTATAGAATCAAACCACGGGGAGAAAATACATATTACAGATGCATTTATATTCGACCCACGGCACAATAGAGAAGGCGTGAGGTTAGCACACTATTCTGACCACCTAATGTTGTTTATTCATTGAAGAATGACATCCAATTAGGACTGGGTGTTCCCTAGGACACCAGAAATCCCCTTGGTCATTAAAAACAAAAGCACAGAAAGAAAGAAAAACTGTGGCGCTAATGACCATCAGCAGTCGAATCGCACTAAAAAAAAACAACTAAAAAAAAACAACTAAAAAAAAAACACTGTGAGCATTAAACCTGGACCTTTGGTTCAAGAGTCTTAAATCTTAACCACCAGACCACCTTATGCTCCTTATAGAATTCGATAAAGAGACAAGGTGTTCTGGTGGTTAAGGTAGATGTAACCACTTAAAAAGTGTTTAGATAGTTTAGATCTTTAGGAATATGACTTACGGTTTGTATAGAGCCATCATTAAGGAAAATCACCTTAATTTACGCGGCTCCTTCCTTGGGGACTTATTAATGACAAATATTAAATCCTAGTAGTTTTCGTGACGGACATATTTACCGGAGACTCGGCGGGATTAATACAGGGAAATGAACCTATTTTTCGATATCCTGTCCATTCCCCACTGACCACCTGCCGATTGCCTGGTCATTTTGTTGACAGGTTCTGGAATCCGATTGCCAGCCTGACAAATTGGCGGCATTTCCTGCCGACAGATACACGGCATCAGCTGCGACGGGGAGACACAAATCGATCAGTTACGAGGCACACTGGCATTGTGGTCTGTTGTCGGCTCCCTTGGACTCGATTCAGCCTGGTCACGCTCAATTGGAAGTAGATTTACAGGGGATAATCTCCCGCTCTCACGCCTCCCCCTCCCCCCTTCCCTCTCACTCTATCCCTCCATCTCACCCTCTCTCTCTTCCTCTCTCTCTCTCTCTCTCTTTCTCTCCCTCTCTCTCTCTCTCTCTCATCCATCATTGGCAATTAGCAATTTTTAATTATTTAGGAAATCTAAAAACTAAAAATTAATAGCGGGGCTTTGTATTTGAATTTTTAATATTGTACAAACCTCTACCTTGCTTCTGCTCTACAAATATTTTTTTTTAATTTAAACGCTTTAATATCATCCTTAATAATGATTTCTATCATTTTTAAATGTTAATTCTAATAAATATCTGTTTTGGTATGTAGTCGGTGGGATAGGATAATTAATTAAGTTTTTAAAAAATTTGTCTTGAGAACAACCTCAATACCTACACTCCTTCAGAATTTATTTGGCAAAATTGGACTATAAAAAAGTAATTGAAGCTTAATGAAAAATGAATGGCAAATTTAGAAATTATGAAAGAATAAAATTATAAATAAAGAAATTAATAAAAACGAAATGAATTTAAAATAAAATATTTAAGGAGTTATATTTCGATTAGTTACTACTAGCACAGGGATGATTCTTGAAATGCCTCCCTAATTTCAAATTTTATGCTCTGAGAATTACTTTTCCCGAGAGAATTCCCTTAAGTTATTTAAATAGAAACTAACTAATATTAAGTAATAGTATTAATTTTTAATTATTTGTTCTATATTTTCTTAATTAAGCCTCTAACTGGATTAATTGTACTAGGCAGAGGGGTTCAAGTTAATTAAAACACCTTTATTTGTGGGATATCTCTTGACTAAAACAGGGGCTGAAGAGGACTCGTACTTTGAGTACGATCACACTGCCGAACTCTTCTGGTGTGACTGCAAAACTCTGTTCAACGTCAGAAAAAATCTTGGTAAGGCCGATCAGAAAGCCCGAAGATGATCGGACAACTGATTGAGGACTGCCACAAGCTAGACCTGAGAGGTTGAAGTGATCACTAGCAGTTCGGAGACCAAAACTATCTTTTACTTATATTAATAAATGTAAGTGTAAGAAAATACATAACAAAAGGGAACTGGTAGCACTGGGGTTTCTAATAAACCCCTATATTTTACTTTATAAAGATCTAAGTATTTTTTTCTCTAAAGAAAAGCTACATGTGAAATTTAATTTTACAACACTTATGATTAATAAATAAATGAGGAAGTATTCGGTCTTAGGAGATAAATAAATAAAACTAAATTAAAAACAATTTTTTTTTTTTGTTGACAACGTTTTGGCCTTAATTTCAGACCTACTTCAGAACAATGAAGGTGATGTATAGGGATAGTTTCTTACTTTAGGATAACTGCCTAGTAAGTTAGTAACAAGTTAGTTTACAAATTAGTTTTTATTTATTCAACGCCCAAGATCGAGTTCCCGACCAATCTTTCCCATTAAAGTTCGACGGTCAACTAACCACCCCCAAATTAATAAATAAACAAATAATAATTGTAACAGTTCATATATTTTTTTTCTCAGTAACTGTTCAAAGATATTAAGAACAAAAGCATATGAGGTAAGGAAAGAAAACTTCCAACTTTAAAAATTAACATACAAGTTTTTTGTAAGCTGCGTTTTCAAACTCATGTGTAATATACATATATATATATATNGCGGCAACGATTTTTATAATAAATAAAAATAGAAGGAAGAAAAAGTGTAGTGAACACACATAAAGAAAAATTTACGCAGAGTATTAAATTTTCGGGGAGATTTCTCGCCTTTTTTGTGTGTCCACTGCACACTTTCTTTCTTTTATTCTTACTATATAATATATATTTATATCAGTTTAAATATGCATAAAATATTTTTCTATGGATTATTGATGAATCAATAAAAAAATTGTAAGCTTTTAATTTATCCTCTTGGATTACCCTTTTTCATTTATATATTTTTGTATATATATCTTTTCAGTTGTTAATATTCTAGTTTATGCAGAAAGACATTGAAATATAGAATTTGGTTGCTTTTTTATGTTAACAAAAGTTTAATAAATAAATAAAAGTTGAAAAAAATTAACTTCTCTCATTTATATTTGCTCTTTTTTCAGATACTTATGTATGTTACATGCATGAAAGTGCATGTATTACATACATGTTTTTATGACTCTCATATAATTTTATTTATGTTTGATTTATGTTAATTTTAATATTTTTTTTAAAATTCTTTATCCTTAATTGTTTAGAATTTTCTCTCCTGCTTATTCCGTGGCTGTTATTTTCTCTAGGTAAATTTATGAACTATTTTAAGTTTATCGCATCAAATTATTTTATGCGATTCAAGATACTTCATTTAAAGCTCTTACTTTATATTACAATCAAAGTTATCTTACTTTATACAGCTAGTAGGCTAATCATATCCTTATTATTATGGAGGCGCGGTGTTCCTTCTTCGCGGTGTAAGGAATATCTCCCAGGACTCCTGGGAAGTCTTCCTTCTGCCAGCCGAGCGGAGGGCACTTTAGGGAAGTTCCTACTTCCTGTCGGGGGCAAGATCCTAGATCTACCCTCTCAGAGGAGGAGGTAGCGTGCCTCGCCAGATATTTATGTCTCTTTGTTGGGGGGTGGGTCGTGGAGGTGGCGGGGCTCTTCGCCTACTACCCCTATCTGCTCTCAACACTTATTATTCAGGAGCTCTCCTCCCTCTTACCTGGCTCAGGATATTCCGGAAGAATAGTCATTTCCAATGGAATAGAAGGAAAAGATAACAAACTCAAGCATACAAAATCGTGTGTGTGTGTGTATATATGTATACACACATGTATTTATAACATAAGGATTTTTACTAAATCGAGAGAAGAAGATGAGAAAAAAAAATTCCTTGCAAAATCCTTGTATTGGATTGGCCAAGCTGAATCAGAAATTGCTTAGGTAGATAAAGCCATTCTTTTTTTTTTTTTAGATTCAATGAGAAAGTAAATATGAAAAATGTATCCAATTTTCTCCCCACCGGGAACAAACAAAAGTTTATGTTGCAAAATATTCCTTAAAATCCTCATAAAAATAAATTTAATAAATACGAATAATTTTGTCTGTTTCAAGAATCAGAGATATTTGAAAATTGACTATGTTTGTTCCTTTGCTATTGAAGAATCTGATAATGAAGATCATTCTCTCTCTCTCTCTCTCTCTCTCTCTCTCTCTCTCTCTCTCTCTCTCTCTTTCTATTTCTTTCTTTCTATCTTTCTTTCTCACTCTCTCTCTCTCTTCTTCTCTCTATTTCTCTTTCCCATCTATTATTAGCAATTAGGCAATCTTGTATGTATTCGATTAGTTACTACTAGCACAGGGATGATTCTTGAAATGCCTCCCTAATTTCAAATTTTATGCTCTGAGAATTACTTTTCCCGAGAGAATTCCCTTAAGTTATTTAAATAGAAACTAACTAATATTAAGTAATAGTATTAATTTTTAATTATTTGTTCTATATTTTCTTAATTAAGCCTCTAACTGGATTAATTGTACTAGGCAGAGGGGTTCAAGTTAATTAAAACACCTTTATTTGTGGGATATCTCTTGACTAAAACAGGGGCTGAAGAGGACTCGTACTTTGAGTACGATCACACTGCCGAACTCTTCTGGTGTGACTGCAAAACTCTGTTCAACGTCAGAAAAAATCTTGGTAAGGCCGATCAGAAAGCCCGAAGATGATCGGACAACTGATTGAGGACTGCCACAAGCTAGACCTGAGAGGTTGAAGTGATCACTAGCAGTTCGGAGACCAAAACTATCTTTTACTTATATTAATAAATGTAAGTGTAAGAAAATACATAACAAAAGGGAACTGGTAGCACTGGGGTTTCTAATAAACCCCTATATTTTACTTTATAAAGATCTAAGTATTTTTTTCTCTAAAGAAAAGCTACATGTGAAATTTAATTTTACAACACTTATGATTAATAAATAAATGAGGAAGTATTCGGTCTTAGGAGATAAATAAATAAAACTAAATTAAAAACAATTTTTTTTTTTTGTTGACAACGTTTTGGCCTTAATTTCAGACCTACTTCAGAACAATGAAGGTGATGTATAGGGATAGTTTCTTACTTTAGGATAACTGCCTAGTAAGTTAGTAACAAGTTAGTTTACAAATTAGTTTTTATTTATTCAACGCCCAAGATCGAGTTCCCGACCAATCTTTCCCATTAAAGTTCGACGGTCAACTAACCACCCCCAAATTAATAAATAAACAAATAATAATTGTAACAGTTCATATATTTTTTTTCTCAGTAACTGTTCAAAGATATTAAGAACAAAAGCATATGAGGTAAGGAAAGAAAACTTCCAACTTTAAAAATTAACATACAAGTTTTTTGTAAGCTGCGTTTTCAAACTCATGTGTAATATACATATATATATATATNTTATTAGTAATAAGTTGCTCTGAAAGGCCCATGGAGTCTTTTTTGTTTTTGAAAAATCTTTTTTCTTCCAGCGAATTTCCACCTGCTAGTCCCATTTATTATTCTAATTTTTTTTTTAATTCTTAAGTATCAGACGAAATCAGGCTCGTCATATTTATATATAATTTTTTCGTTTTTATTATTAACTTCACTCTAATTCAACTTAAATTAGTACAATCTGTTTAAAGTTTCCGGACAATTGACTATAGCATACTTAATGTTTTTAAGCTTGATCATTGTGAATATCTTCAGTTGTCAAAAACGGCTCCTTATTTCTTTCATTCTCCAATTTAAAATACATGTTTTATACTTGGTTTTATATAGGATAAATTTTTATTTCTCATTAAAAATATTTTTAATATATTATTTTAGCTCATAAGTCTTTGTAGGCTTGTGAAATGTAATATTGTATAGACCATTAATTTCTTCCTTTTTAAATTTATGATAAAATAATCAAAACAATAAAAATGAACCAATAATTTTTAAAGTGTGTTAGTGAAATTTCGATTCATATATTAGATGAGAATAAGTCTTCATGGTAGTAGAAAAGTAGATAAAGTAATGAATGAAGAATAATTTCATGCATTGGCTTAGCTTATGGTTCGAGTCCTACCCTAAGCTTTAATGAATAAATTATCAGTCCTGGCAGTGCTGGTAATTATTTTGTTGCTTAAAATAGGGCGGCGACCTGTAGAAAGTCCGTTCCCCCATCCCCCTAAGTGATTTAAATGGGAGGTAAAAAAAAAAAGAAGTCTTTCATTTTTATTACAGATGAACTCAGACAGCCGCATGTGTCCCACGATTCTTTAAAGTTTATCAGTTTTGGAGGGCTGAGTTGATTAATTCTGCTCTGTCCGTACTCGCCAGGGACAACCCTTGAGGTATTTGAGGAATGGGGGTGAGGTTTCCCGATAACTATGCCTCCACTATAAAGGCGCCGCGTTAATGTAAGAGCCGATATAAGAAGGTGCGCCACCCCTTGTAAAGGCGGCGTCTTATCGGCCCTTCCCCCTCCCTTCCTTCCTCCTGCATTTCCACTCCTAACTCCTGTAGGAACACAATGTTCTACTTTGAAGAATTTCTTATCGAAAACCCCTTTTCACGGCTAACCAAGTTCTTCTCTGCAAAAATTTCATATTTCAAACAGTCTATATTTAGCAGACTTAAATTCAAAATTACGTGATAAGGCAACGGAATCACGAAATTTTGAATTTAAGGCATTGGATAATGCTATGGGTAAGCATTTCTGGCCTTATCTATATGCCTCTTCTACATAGATACTTACACTACTTACGCTTTGTTTGGATTGTCAAAGCCTTAAATGCATGTCTGAATTTGGTTAATTCTCCTTTCTCTTCTATATTCGTATTATAAAGAAGTTGTATAATAGTAAATTAATGAAAAAATGGAATTACGAGAAAACTATAGCATATTGTTCTGTTGTGCATACAAATTGTTCCTATGCTATTTTGAGCGCAATTGAACAATTTGAAAAGTTTAACTGCTCAACATAATCATAAAAATAACTATCAATTCTATAATACCAGATTTTACTTATTAACATATCTCAAATAAGGAAATGAAGCTATTCACGTTGTTATCATTTTACATTTTGAAAAAATAAACAGATCCTCACCGATCATGCATTGAATTAGCTAAAAGTATAGTCTGATTAAAATATTTGTAATGCTCCAATGGAAAATATAATAATGCTCTTGTTTGTGTTTTGATTGCAACCGGTTAACCGTCTAGATTTTTTTTAAAGAATAAAATCCCATTTGTTACTAGAGCTTCTTTTCATTGGTTAAGTTAAAGTCTGAAATCTTTCAAAAGGCGGTAGGGGAACTAAGGATTGGGACAATTATTATGGAAAACATTCAAGAATGTAACTATGGTGGTTGAGTGCTTTTGGCCACCCACCAGTATAGAGCCATGTTTAGTAATCATTATTTTTTGCTAATTTCTCAGCTCGGCTTTTAAGATATAATCCACCTTTTACTCTCATGTAAGTCCATCTCAACGAACCATGGGAAATCTGCTCAGTTTACGCGACTCCTACATGAGGTGCACTTTTTCTTTCTGTGCATCTATATATAAAAACCCAGTGGATTCCTGTTGTGCTCCTGGGAACTATATAAAATGGGAACAAGTCACGTGTAGGAGCGGTGTCCTAACCACATATTCTACGACAATCTCCCAGATTGTCAGAACCACATCATCCGGGATGTAAAGCCAGCGGTCCTACCACGAAGATGGAAAGCTGAGGTCCAGAGCCAGAGGCTGCTGGACATGTGTCCATTAGAGGGTAGTTAGTCCCCCTACACCCCAAATTGTAACCCCATACGTTACATATAATTTGTAAAATTTATTTTATGTATATGGATGAAAATCTTTTTTTTTTTTTTAGAATTTAAGTTAGTATTAAGTTGGTATGTAAGACTGTAACAATGAGGCCCCTCACCCTCCTATTATGCAAAATTAGATTAGTAAATATAAAAACCTTAGAATATAAGTCATAGTAATATGTAGGTTCAAGCCTAAAATCTGGTACACTGGCACAGCTAGAGTACCGTAATATATATGTAAATAATAAAAATTAGAGGCTACAAGAAAAAAAAGAAACAAAAGTGTCATTAATCGATAATAACCTCTCTGCGGCATACATTTTTTTTCTGGTTATATTTTTTCTTTATTTATTTTTCTTTAGATATTTATATTAGACGTGCACTAATGTTTCTCTCAGTTTGAGAAAATTTTGTGGTCTACTTGTAATATGACTCGAATTACTTTAACTTCATATTTGACTTCCTTTTGACAACTTGAGGTCTTTAAAGAAGAGGCTATCCACAGGTGATGCCACCCTTTTCTTAGCACCCGTAGTCCTGGGCAATCATTCTTTTCGATTAAAGCTTGCTCGAACTCACTGCTGTTTGATGAAGAGGCTCAAACTGATCCCATCGGGTTACCCAGAGTCATCGAGTAACTCTATGATTACTCAGGTAAAATACAGCGGCTAGTCTGCTATTATGATCCCTTATCTCATTCTTATTAATGTAAGATACAACCTTCACCACCTCTGGAGTTTAAATCCTGCATTCTGTCTTTATTGTGCAAAAACATTAAAATTCTAATAAGCCAAATCACATAACATATTCCATTTATGTTAAAAGTACATGATTTCTTCTCGTATTTGCCTAAACATCACTCACTAGTAGCATTTCTCAAAGCCCTAGTATATTAGAAAAACAAACAAATGGCATATTGAGCAAAAACTCGCTACATAAAATAATAATGTATCAGGAATGGACCTCCCTCCTAAAAACTTACCACAAACATTATTCGCGGTGAATTATTGCATTCACTTCAATCAGAATATATAACTCGATCAATTCAAATTTTGACCTAATTCCTTAACCTAACTCCTTTATAGGTCACATATGCGTCTATTGAGGTAATTCAGAGATTAATTTAGGAAATTTCATCAAGTTTAGAAATTCATTTTGAATCCTTTCACCAGTCGGACTCTTACAGCTCCTCTCTCCTCTCACGTCATTAATAGTTGAAATGGCGGTGGTGTAAAGAGGGATACTCCAACTTCCTATTTTTCCTGAAAAGGGTGCCACCAGCTCGATAAACTGCCCTTAATTAGGAACCACCCCCTTCAAGTGGGAGCAAATTTAATTAGCTTTTCTACCATAAATAAGATCTCCAGAATTTCAATTTTTATATTACGCTCCTGGCTAATGTTTTTTTCATATAAATAATCCACATAAATTTAGCTCTCACATTCATACGAATGCTTTGAGTTTTAATAGAAGAGTCTTAATAAAATATTTTTTGGTCCTTTGGGTTCTTCAATGCTTCAATAAAATGCCCAATTTTCGCCCATCAAAGTATCTCAGCTACAGACAGAAACAGTTTTTTTTTAAATAATTATTTAACTTGGTAACCTATCTGAGAAAATAATTAAAAGAATAAAGCATGTATAAATTGCTTTGAGAGCCATAGTCTTCATTTACAAATCAACTGATGCTTTATATTTTTAATTAAAATTTCTATAAAAAAAGCGGCTGATATTTCTCCAAAATATTGAGAGAGGGAGAGAGAGAGAGAGAGAGTGTGTGGGGGGGGGGACGTTAAACAAGCATGATCTAAAGAAAATCTAGCATCGACCTTTCCAGGAGAGACCAGACATGAGAATAAACTTGCCCATGATTTTCTTAGGCCCTTATTTTGAATAAACCCCAGAGAATTGTGGCCATCCTAGTGAACCATGTTGTCCACAACTAGAAGACTGCATATGGAGGATGTCCTTCCTATCTGATAGCATCAGGAATGTACTTATTTTTCAAGCAACACCAATCCATTGTTAGGGCGACTGGAGTTCCAAACATTCAGGGCCATTAGACTTAAAATCTGAAATTAATAGAATAAATTATGTCTAATAAATGAAGGTCTATGCTTTCTGGTTACGGTCGTATTCTTAATGTAAAATGCCCTTAAATACATTTTCCGGGCTTGACTATGTCAAATTGATGTGCAAAAGCTCGTCAAAAAACAACTTTTCGGCATGGTAAAGACCTGAACATAAATTTATGAACATTTCTGGAGAGTGGAAAGTAAAATACTTACAAATAAAACCAACTCTTCACAAAGTCTATAAAACTAGTATAAATAATATTTAATTTAATATTAAAAACTTCTCTTGTTATTACAAATACAAAGTAATTGAACTCATATAAGTTAGTAATGCCCTGATTAGATTTTTACAAACAACATTAAATATATAATTTCTTTGTACTTGAAAGTAGAGGGCACCAGTCAGTAGAGATGACATTTAAGGGGTAGAGGAGAGCCTTTGTGATCTAGTCGAGGGAAGCTGGAAAATAGCCCTGACCTGGAAGGAGAGGTAACCCTATCCTGGCAGAAGGACTTCCCTTGAGAGACAGAGTTGGTCAACTCCCCCTTCCCCATCTGTGAGGACCTCCACCAAATGAGGGAGGAGACAGAGATTGCCACAGTCCCTGGAGAAGTCGTCTCCTTCACCCCAACAACAGCCCTTCCAGGAGGACTTGTCACACGTTCTGAGAGGGGATCAGCTAGGAATCAGGAAAACTCGGGAAAACATCCTTTAGGCGGAAGAAACTCAAAAATATGTGTATAATTAAACAATAAATGCCAGGGAATAGAATCTGTCTGTCTCAGCCATGACACGAACCTGGATCTCCTGCTATCCTGACAAGCGCGTTAACCGATTACACCACCGGGAGAGCTAGAAAACTTACTAAATTACCCGCACTCGTACCGGCAGTCTAAGCCGAATTCATCGTCTTATGCTCGAAGAAGCTGATATTGTCAATCTATTTATTAGACTCTCGTTATTTACTTTTATTTATTTTCACAAATATTGTTTTCAATGTGGTATTTAATTCCACATAAATTTTAAACAATAAATGCAAAGGAATAGAATAAAAATCTATCTGTCTCAGCCAGAGCACGAACCTGGATCTAATGCTATCCGGGCAAGCGCGTAAATCTATTTAGACTTTTTATTATATTTCCTTGCATTTATTGTTTAAAATTTACGTGGAAGAAAATACCACAACGAAAACAATATTTGTAAATTATTTTTAAATTTTTCTACAAGAGATTGACTTAGCAAATATGAAGTAGTTCATATTGTTGATTGGTATAACACAACTATAAAATATCAAACAAGGTGTATTTGTTTGTAAACAATTTTATTATTGTAATTGTAACTCAATTTTGTAAACAATCTACAGGTGTTGTTTACAAAATAGAGATATACTTTCAAATAACCATACACCTACATCATGATATAATGTTCACGTAGCTCTCATTCTCTACTCAGCCCAGAAGAAGCCATGACATGATGTGCGAAAGCTCGGCAACTATCAACAACTTGACACTGTCCAACCCGGAAGAAGAAACGGTAAATACATCATGGTATAATGGCAAACATATATTCCTGTAACCTTGAAATGTTTAGATTCGATTGTCATAGAAACTCATGACTACAGTATTTAACCTATAGAAAACAAGATAATTTCAGGAATAAGTATGCATTGCGTTAAATAACTTAAAGTCATATTCACCACGCTTATCTCGTCTCAAGTGATACAAGAGATCTTAGCAGAACTTCACGAATTGGGAAGTAAAAGAAAAATTAAAAAACTTATTGAGCTATGATAATAATCTAGTTAGTAGCTCGATCTTACTTAACTTTTGCTTGAAGAGGAAATATACTAGAACAAAAAGATTGCAGACGCTAGAAGTGATATCTTGCACCTATTTAGTAATACGGAAAGAGCGGTGAATTTGAGTGTTTGAGAACACCGCTGTCACCAATTTGTGATGGGAAACATTTTTCATAATGTATGATAAATTAAAAAAATCTGGCATTACTTTGTAACGTATGCAAGAACTTTTGGCTCGATATTTTAGCTCCCTAACCACTAGGCTCGACTTTAGCGGAAGACCCCAAACGTCATTTTTACATCTGAGGAAACTGCCATCGAGCTTCACTTCTTAGATCCTCCTCGAAGACAGGAAATGTCCTCTGGAAGCAAGGTGATTGTGCTCATATCTATCCTGCGATTCAGCTTCAGCCGATAACTTTTAACGAACAGTCCAATGTTGTCGGTCATCATGGCATCTGCCCGCTAAGATGTTCCATCTTCTACGGAACATTGGACCTCGTTCCAAAGCCACTGGGACTGACCTACGTCTGCGACTTGAATAAAGTAGCTTTCCTTGAATTTGTTACATATTGGCAAGCCACTGCCATAAATAGCAGTTCCTCCGTAGAAATCTACAACCCTTATAAATTCCTGGCAGTCGAGGAATGAGGCGAGCTAGAGGGGAGGGATTCGTTCACACCCCTTTAATTCAGATTTGGTGAGGGTTCCCCCGCCTGTTCATCCACCCTTGCAATCTGACAAATTAAACCAGTTATCCGGATAAGACAGTCTTATTTAGTTATCAAGCCCACCCCCTTCCCATCACCCCATTTGCTCAGCGGAGTTTATCACAAATTGGTGACAGCGGTGGTTCTCAAACACCCACATTCACCGCTCTTACCGTATTACGAAATCAGAGCAAGATATAATTTCTATCGTCTGCAATCTTTTTTCTAGTATTATTCCCCTTCAAGCAAATATTAAGTAAGATTGAGATACTAACTAGATTATTACCATATCTCGAATTTAATTTTTTACTGATCTTACATTAAAGCAAAAAAAGTTTTGCCAAAATATAAAAAAAATGTATTTTTCACTTTTTTTATTATTTTAATTTACATATTTCACGGTAGGGTAATGTTTATAAGTCAACTTTAAAAAATAAATTTTCTTTTCATTATTTTAATATTTCCTCGATACGTTTAGATTTTTGGGTCATTGGACCCAGAGAAATTTCAGACTCTTTATAGAAAATTAAAATTATAAAAATTTTATATTAGTTTCCAAAGTAAAATAGGGTTTAGAAATCAGAAACATTCCATTTGAGAATGACTGTTAGTTCAAACGATACCAGGAAAAATTAGAATTATAAAAATGTTGTGCAGCTAAAATTGTTTGTTTATATTTGACTAAATCAACCATATTCACTGGGCTACAACTTATATGTGTATATATATATATATATATATTTATTTATTTATTCATTTATTTATATAAGTCTGTTTGCACAAAAGTGCCCAAATGTTAAAAAATAAGAAAGGTACTTCAATTTTTTCAACTTTACCTGTACACTGTTGAGACTAAATTCTCCACATTCTTAGACAGAATTTATTCTTAACAGTGCACAGGTAAAGCTGAAAAAAATGAAGTACCTTTCTTATTTTTTAA
>KZ807853.1:29555-62459 GCA_000696205.2 Oncopeltus fasciatus
AAAAAAAAAAAAAAAAAAAAAAAAAAAAAAAAAAAAAAAAAAAAAAAAAAAAAAAAACTGCCCTATTTAAGAGCTCTGTTTGTTTTGTGTTCAGGTTCCTGTCAGTGAAGAAATGGCTGCTGCGTAAGAAACACCAAATCGAGCTGGCGAGGAAGAGAGGGTGGAAGGGCTACTGGGTCTGCCTTAAGGGCACGACCCTTCTCTTCTACCCCTGCGACTCGCGAGAGGGCAGGTCTGTCGAGGCGGCACCCAAGCACCTGATAATCGTGGACGGAGCCATCATGCAGCCCATTCCGGAGCACCCCAAGAGGGACTACATCTTCTGTCTGAGCACCGCCTTTGGTGACGCTTATCTATTCCAGGTCAGTCAGTCACGGCTATCATGTGATAGTAGCTATCAAGCTGGAACTATTGTTTACTCTCAGTCAATATAAAATAAGATTTTTTGGGGGCGGGGGGAGAGGGGTTGATTAACAGTGATAAAGTTATTTTGGTAAATTAGCCATTTCCATTGTCCGTCTTCATTGGTTTCTGCAAACCATCTTCTGTTGGCGAGCGCTTTCGGAAATTGTCCATCTTCTGGCCGAATACATTTGTTCACTGTCACTCACTGTCTGTATTCAACTTTGAACAACCAGTTGAATACAGACAGTGACAGTGAACACATGTATTCGGCCACGAAGATGGACAATGTCCGAAAGCGCTCGCCAACAGAAGATGGTTTGCAGAAACCAATGAAGACGGATAATAGAAGGTATGATAGTTCATTGGTGGTAGAAATAACCTTTTAGATTATTTACTAATACCGCTATTTATGAATTATTATTAGATGTTTTTTTGTTATGGTTCTGTCAAGGTAGGTCCAAAAAAATAAAATAAAAATTTTAAAAAATGTGTATTTTTTTAAAAATTATCTGCCGACTGAACTCAGTCATGAAAATGTAGTCTTAGGGACACGACGTCCCCTCTCGTCTTCATGATACCCCTAGAGATGACAATGTATGCCGAAACGTTGGCAGATATTTTTTTTTTTTTTATCTACCTTGACTGAACCCCAACAAAAAACATCTAAAAATAATATCTACGGTAAAAAAAAAAAAAAAGATTTATGAATCTCTCTCTTATTTACACTGGTGTATTTTAGATCTCTGACGAAGAGATTACATATCTCGAGAGCACTTAGCTTCAAACACACACACAAATGGAAATATTAGAGTTATCAATGTTTATATCTTATTGGAATAAGCTTGTTTTCCTACCCGCCATCATATGATAATTGGGACTGCAATATTTTTTTTCAATTTAAAAATTCATAGTTTATTCATTATTATGTAAATTATTTTAAAGTAGTCCTTAGATGATTTTAGTTGGGGTTCGGTCAAGGTAGATCCAAAAAACACAAATTTAAAAAAATGTATTTTTTAATACAGGATTATCTGCCAACGTTTCGGCTTACATTGTAAGCCATCTTCAGGGCTATCATGTAATTAATGAAATCTGCAATATGCAAAATCGAAAAAAGTTCAATACAAAAGGAATTTAGGGTGATCTCCACTCCAACTTAATCAATACATGTAAAACTCAAGAGTTATTCGGAACCTCACCTACAGATCGCAGTTTCTCTTACACATACCCAGCATTCATCCTGAGAACTCGGTTCTTGAAACTTGGTAGAATGACTGTTCACTTGGTGACTCAAAGTCGTGCAACAAAGAAGGACTGCACCCTTTCTCTTGGCCTCATTCGCCATTAATTCTGCTTGAAAACCTCAGAAGGCGGAAATATCATAATGAAACTTGTGAGTTTTCTTTTTCCCCCCCAAGTCGACTCCCTTACCGTTCCTTCTACAGTTTTAGCAATATCTGTCTTAGCAAACTCAATATTCTTGTCGTTTTATACACTTCTTATGAGAAATATTTCTGTTCTTTTAAAAATTTATTTTTTTTATAGTTATTGTTGAATAAATTCAAAAATTATTTGAAAATTTATTGACTGACATAGTTTTTATGTAGTTATAAATTTAAATAAGTCTCTCAGTGTATTTTCGAGTTAATCGGGTAACGTAAAAAGATAGAAGAATTATCCAAAATAATTTACAAAAATATTTCCTTTAGAGAAATATATATTACTGACAATCTATTATGGCATAGGTGAGTTTATGAAGAAAAAATGTCTTGAACACATCATGAGAAGAATCTCTTCGATTTGAACTTCGGAGTTTCCTGAACAATTTTTTATAAATAATGCTTTCAAATTGCTTATTAATCGGGTCAAGTTACTAGTTATTATTATTTGTTATCAGGTACAATGTCTTTATTTCTTGACAACCGAACTACATATATACATGTGTGTGTGTATATACACACACATTAATACCATGAAGAAACGGAAAAAAATACATTTAATTTTACTCCAATTAATTGTTCCTGCTTCGTTTTTACATTTGTCAAATAATTGGGATTGCCTTTATTTATATTTCAAACAAATAATTCAATATCATTCTTAAACGTTACAAACTTTCACCTAGATGGGGATAAAAAGAACTAAAAATATACAAGTCCTGAATTTTGTAATTCAAATAAGCAATCACTGGAGATATTGAAAAAAGATAAAATAAAGCTGTTTACTTTTTAAACCCCCCTCCCCTCTCCTAAAAATAAAGCAAATAAATCTGTCGCTATTGCAATAAACGAATCAGGGCTGACAGTGAGCCAGTGCGTTGATTGAGAACAGATGAAATAAATTTTCAAATGTTTTTTTTTTCTTTATGATTTTAATTTATTTTTCATATCAGTTCTTCCCAACATATTTAGATATCCTTTCATTTGGTGCCTTTGTTTCAAAATTTAAATGCAACGAAGGTTACAAATTACTGACAATTAATATATATATATATATTTATATATATATAGTATGTACATAGTAATCAAGAACAGAAGGGATAGAGAGAACACACAAAAAGAAAAAATGACAAAGAGTAAATTTTTCGGGGATTTCTCGACCTTCGTCATTGACGAGTGAAGAGAGACTGTAATTTATGTGTAATTTGCGTAGTTTTGTATTTGTTTTTTTAAATGCTGTTACGTATTCTTTATTTGCCAATAAAGCGTCTCTTACTAAAATCAAAGTATATTTCATATATTTATATCAGATTTAATAAAGAAATCATATTTGCGAAAAATTTCACCGCATCTACTAAGTAGAAAATAAAAAAAATACTTGTGTATATACGGTTATTAATGTAATATTATATATTGTAAAATAAACATATTTGTATTTAATCGAATATATAAATCTATTATTTATATTTCAAATTTTGAAAAAGGTTCCACTTCGATAGTAAAAGAGAAGTGAGATTCACCAATAATAATTGTAAATTGGATTAAGCGGTATATAGATTTTTAATCAATAATATCTTAATAACATTTTTAGAATAAAGCATACTTGGGATGAAATTAATGAATGAAATTTCAAATTTGTTTTGGAGCTTCAATTTTAAAATACAAGATTTGATTTCGTTCCAGTATTTCAGTAAACTTATTTTCTCTATGTTACAAAAGGTTGAACTTAGTATTTAGTTGATATCGAGAGAGAGAGAGAGGTAGGAGGATTATAATTAATGTTATGGATACATAATGGCTGTAAAATTTAATTTTCAAACACATTTTATATATGACAAAAAAAAAGACGCATAATAGCGAAGATATGTAAGAATGAAGAATAATTCTTATAAAACCTTTCGCTTCCCACCGCCCTAGAGTCAGTCTTCAGGTCATTACCTTTTTTTTAGTTATTTTTATTTTATTTTTTCTATTATGATTAAATTGATGCGTTCCCGTTGAAAAGGAGGTAAGTGTCAAAAAATAGCAATATGTATTAGTTTTTTCACAGAAAAGAATCTATGCCCCAAGGCCAATTTCCCTGAAAAAGAGGTAAGTTCCTGTCTTGGTTTGGCTCCAAAAAATTCCAAAAAAAATTTCATTTCACCCTTCATTTCCCCCAAATCAAGCCCTAGATCTGTTTTTTGCTTCCCCTGAAAAATTTTGTTTTTCACACTTACCTCCTTTTCAACGGGAACGCCTCAATTAGTCATTTACTGTCAAGTATGTTCATATTTCATGAAGTATGGAGCACATGCCTTGTTTACGCCTATCCGGCATTACGGCCTTTTTTCCATAACAAAATTAAATGTACTTTAATAGTTCTTATAACTCCATTATTTATTTTTAAAACTTGTTTAGGTAATTATTATGCTATTTCGGAAGACTATTATTTCCCCGGAATAAAGTTTATTTTCCATTCCATTACAAATTCTGTAAAGTGCTGGCTGGAGTTTTTAGAATTATGTACGCGCTTTGCATTATTCAATTTGTGTGTAACTTCAGTCTTGCCTACTCCATCGTCGGACTTTTCAAGTCATATACTCCCCCGCGATTCCAAGTTTTTAATCTGAGAATGGGGGAGATGGGAGCTGTCAAAAACTTTCCCTCTCAACTTTTAGCAAATCAATGGGGAAAAAATCGACTCGAAGCCGAGTTGAAAAAAACTTATATAATTTTAAAAACACCCCTCGAATACAAGTTATCGATCAAACAATTAATTTATTTTTGAAACCGTCACTTATCCCTTCTGACAGTTATTCGATTAGTTTCCTATTATAAAAAAACTTATGATCGCCAAGAAATAATTAGTATTCATTTATTTATTATATTTTCTCCCTTGGTGTCAAAGAGATGTGATGCAAAAAAAAATGGTTCTCTAAGATAATGTGTATTAATTGAGATTAAATTTAAGTTTCAAGCGTTCTTTTTATTTAATACCATTCCAGCGATGTATAAATTCGCATGACCATTTCCATTTATGAATATTTGGTTTATAGTATGGGAAAATGCATTTTTGTCTGTATAACATAACTCAAAATTGGCCAATTTTATTTTTACATTAAAGCCTTAATATAATGGAGTCACAGCTTAACTAAAACTTTATTTAACATAGTTGTTTAAAACATGGAAAGCCTTTCCCTTACTGGTAACATATAAGACAATTTTTAAAAATAGTATAAATAACAACAGTAATGATAAATTATGTCATATTTATAATAATATAAATAATAAAACTTTATTGTTAATAGGGGACAATTCAGAAGTTATTGCAAACATTTTTGTAATAATGGCATTTAAAAAAAATTTTTATGATGATTTTTGAAATTTTTCCAAACTGCTTTTAGGAGTTTAGCTTTTAAAGAAATGAGGATGTTAAGACTTCCAAGGGAGGCTTTAAGCCTTAATACTTTAAGTATTTATTGCTCAGATATTTATGGTATTATATCTATACTTGAGTTTTTTGCAATAATTAAATACTGTGATATTTATTGAATTAAAAATTATGTTAGCGGAGGGTCTCTCAATTTTTTCTAGATATTTCAAGGTTCATAATTATTAATTAAAGTTATATATCATATTATCTTCTTATTCTTCTTTAGCCCCCTCCTTTGTGCCTCTCAGTGGGAAGATGCCTCGATCCATGTCAGCCAGACGTTGTGTTACCGGCCATCATGATAGCCCTAAGTCTCTCGTTCTTCATTTCCACAACCGAACCTGGCAGTAGTCCGTTCATGTTAGCCTTGGTCTTTCGTAAAGACGTCCTCCTGTAGGTCTGCTTCTAAAAAGTTTCGTAAAACCCTTTCTTCGTCCATCTTGCACAAACTACTGTATCATATCAGATTCCTCTTGTCAACTAATTCCTTCCCTTGTCAAATTCACAGGTTCTCTCGAATTCAGTTATTTCTGACTGCATTGGATTTTTTTTTTTTGCTCGTCCTGAGAAAAATGAAATCGTCGAAAAGAAGAGGATGAAGAGCGGTAATGTACATGATGCTTGCGAAAACTGCTAAGAGGTAGGTCCGCCGTATACGGAAACACTTTAGTGTAAGGGATTCGGAAGAGTGGGGGGAGGGATGTTATTCTAATGGATGTAAATTTATCTAATGTATTCTGGGGCCGGACCGACATCGGGGGGGCCTACATTCGTCCTCAGATGTGTCTGTCTTGGCTATGCAAACCATTTCGCTAATAGCCTGCATCTAGGCCACCCCTCCCCTCCCCTGCTTGTTTTTCAATGGCGTCACGTCAGCCACCCCTGTGCTAACCAGCTTCTCGTGCTCTTTTATAGAGTACAGGCCTCTTCTGGAATCCCAGTTCTCTCTCATCCATCCTAATTACTCCCTCAAAGCGCCTACTACTTCTCTACTTTACCGCCAAAGGGGTTGCATACTCCTAGGAATTTTTACTTCCCAAGCCAGAGGGAAGCGTATTAACCAGTTACTCCTTCTCTTCTACTTAAATACCATCATGAAGGTAGAGCTTAAGATATACGTGATTCCTATGTATCTTTGTTTCGTTAAAAGGAATAGTTAATGGCTTAAGTCTATTTGAACTTAATTCACGTTAATTTCATTAAAGATCAGCAAAAATTGGATATAGCTACTGCTTTCATCTGAAACATATTTCAAAAGTCTCTATTTCGTTCACATATAAGAGTGAATGAAACAATTTATCTAAAACTGAATTTGATTTCAATGCCTATTATATTTAAAGATGGAAGACAATTTCAGTAAATAATTATATTTAATGCAAACCGATAAATACAGTAGAAGAAAAGATAAAATTGACTCAAGGGCTGCTTTTATAACTAAATAGAAGGGCCAACGCAGGCCTAGATGAATCTAAGAGCTCTTTTTAGGCAAGATTTCCTCTTCTAAGTAAGGAAGCAAGTGGCCACCTTACCGTAAATGTTTGATTCTCTCGTTACGTGCTTCCCCAATCTTTAGCAATATATTGACCGATCCTACCTAATAGATACTTCAAATGAAAGTCGCTAAGATGTAGAAAATTTTATATATATATATATATATATATATATATATATATATATATATATACATATATAATCAAAGGGTTGCTATAAAAAGCCTAAAACCGAAATTGGTTTCTATATTCTAAAAATAAGAGGTCCTACTCAACACTCAAAGTTACACATAAATTTCAAATTTTGTTTTAAAGTTTTTAACTTCGTGTGTCGAGTGACAGCTCAAGTTACTTCAAGCTTTGCTCTCCTCTTTTACAATTCTGATTGGCTAGCACATATTGTAACTCATAAGGAGAGGTGGCCCTAATAAAAGCGGTGCCATTGGAAGCCTGTTATTCACCGCTACCCGAAATCTACTTCCCCACTTTCAGCGTTCCCATTCTGTTGAGTGTTTCTGCGACAAAGCAAGACATTGCAAAATGTATGTCATTCCTGTTTGATTAAGTGTATGTGCTGAGCGTGAGAACTTCCTTCTGGCTGCTCCCTCGCCTTGCATAAAACAGAGACACCGACTGCACAAATGTTTAAAATTCAACAGGAAGCTGGGACCGTCCTCTGCTGCGAATTCTTGTTTAGATTCCAGCGCCCCCCCTCCCTCTTCCCTCTTAACTTTTCCTCTCTTTCTCTTCTCTACTTTGTAAGTCCACTAGTTTTGATACTTTCAGTGAAGTTTTAAAGCTGAAGGGATGTTTTTGGGTTTCATACATTTCTCACTGAGTGTTCCAGTTCCTCAATTTGTCAGGATTTTTACAAGGAACAAAAGTCTATCTAGTGCGTTACTTGTCAGTGCAGTATCGTTTACAGAATCGTACCCCATTATTGGCTTCCTACAATGTGCTATTTCGCACTCACGGAAGTATTATGCTAATCGGATTAAAATATAAATAAAAAATTGTATTGTATTAACGATTTTTTTTTAATTTATTTATTAAGCTGAAATTACACACAGCCTTAGATATAAAAAAATTAAAATTGATTTGTTGTAATAAGTTACAAAATGGCGACTACAATTAGATCTTGTTCTGAACTACTACAATTTAGAATTGCTAATGAGCTAGAAAAACTGCGGAGGTTACAGATACCTCGTCACATTCACCCAGCCTGCGACTGTTGGCAAGAGTGAGAGGCAGGTAGGGAGTCACCAATCAGGCTATTCAGCACTTCGCTTGAGGCCCCTGACAGCCACGTCTCTGACAAATACCCAACCACCACTTCTGCCGCAGAGCGCCTTCACTTATCAGATAGATAAGCCCGCAACGCGCATGTGTTTGTAGTATCTCCACTCATCTTTATCATAAAGGTGCTTAATAAAGTCTAAAATGAAAAATTGTTAATATCATTGTTTTTATTAGATTTATGAAATAACTATTCATATTTTTTTAATAACTCGTATTAATAAAGATATTTAAGAATGTAGTTAGAAGAGCAAAGTTCCTCTTGGATAGTAAAATCAAATAAATCATTAATAAAATAGAAAATCTGCATATTATGCACTACTTCTGCGTAACTGCTTCTTAGTTCTGCTTCTCTTCCGTTCCATCGGCTTTTTAGGGAATTCATGGTTCAATGAAACATAAAATCATGATAACAGTAGAATTAGACCTACCTATTATATTTTTTTAATACATTCGCTACTATGAATTAATTTTTTTTTTTAAATTAACGTATTCTTTTTTCCCTTAAGTGTGATTAGAACAATTCTGAAAGAAAAAAATTATATTATACAAATCCAAGTATCTTGATTTCCGTGAGAAACATTTTCTGCTTGTAATACGTTATTTATATATTATTTATAAGTGAAATGTTATAAATGTTATTTATTTATGCTCTGATAATATATCAACCTTTTTGGCTAAGGAATAATTGTTAATTTACATAGAGTTTTCACTTACGAAATTTCTATTAATTAACGATTACTTAAAGACTACGAGTTAACTTCAGTTTTATTATTTCTGACTTAAAATGAGTATAGAAATATTANGTAAATATATATATACACTATTATTAAATTGTGTATTTTAGTGTTCTACGTACTAATATAGGAATCTGACTTAAATTTTTCATAAATAGAGCATATTATGAAAACATTACATATAAATACAATTAATAATACAATTTTGAAGAACTATATTTTAGTTTTTCCTAGTAGAATTAACACAAATATTAATTTCAATATTATCAACAAATATTAAGAGCATTATTCGAATTCATGATACGATGGCAAACGTGATAACTGGATATCCTTACGTGAAATTTATTTAATTGTAACAATAGTGTGTATAACAATAATATTTTAACATTATTTTCACTTTTATCTAAAATTTTATCTACTATTGTCTCTGATGGGTTAAGCTAACCTAAATATTAATATACTCACTTATAAATAAACTTAAAATCATAAAATAAATTGTATTCATACTTTTTATGTTAGTAAGTTGAGCAGTTATCTCTTCCTTACTTTTCTTCCATGCATTTAGGTTAAATATTTATTTTTCAATCAAGGCAGAATGTTATGTCGGCACACTTATAACATTTTTAATCTAAGCAGGGGTATTCTTGGGATAAAAATGTTTAATCTCACTCCCCCTCCCCCTTGTAATATTGTTTTGCTTTCTTCGCCCTACTCCTCCTACACATATTTATAGCGGCATTCCCATTGGCCAAGCGGTTAGAAACTGGACCACTATCAGCACAAAACAACATTTCAGAAATTAATTGTATATTAATTGTAAACCGTATATTGACAATTGTGTAAATTTAATATATGAAAATAAACATTTTAATTATTATTCCTTGTTATATTCAAAGATTCGTACATTTCAATATTTACTTATTGATTTTGAAATTTACAAGTCCTTTGAATAGTTTCTTCAATAGTAATAAAACAATTTATAGACCAAAATAACAGACATTGAGTAAATATGTTCAAATATTTATATGATTATTTTTAATTTTAAAATGTGTAATATAAAAGCATCTGTGAATAACAATTATAACTATAACTTAATAATAATGAAATCATAAAATAGAAATTCGTCATTTAAGAGCTGCGCTAAGCATATTTCTTATTTCATTAAGAGAAAATGAATAGGTTAAATTTAAGAGAACAATGAGCGTAAAAGGTATCCCACATAAAGCTTAATGTCTCCGGCACCGAAACTGATAAACATTTTGTGATGTCAATATGACGTATCCCGGCATCTAACAACTTTTTTTTTAAACTGCCATTCCCGCCCGCAAAAAATTTGTCTTTTTCAGGTGTGCTCAGGGATACATTAAAACCACGGGAATAAACTACTTTATATGACGAATACATTAGGATTTTCACAGATATATGCCTCAGTAAACGCTCCCCCAATATAGTTACATCCTGGTGACTAGACCGAATTCGGGAATCCTCAATATATTCGTTGGGGAACATTCATATTCATATAAGGAACAATTTTTACAGTATAACAGAGGTATTATATAATTTTCGAAGTTTTATTTACATTTTTTTTTTAAATAAATCTTTATTTATTACATTCTGTTACTTAACAACTTGTAATTTGATGACTTAAAATAACTTTTATTTACTAAATTACTATTTTGTATGCTTTTCTTTATTTCTAATCTATGGCAAATATATAAATATCCGCTATGAAGATAATTATTAATTTAGTTAAAAACACTAAGAGGCTCGGTCCTTTTTTAAATAGAGAAAATCAAGTCGGGATCTGAGATGTGCTTGTCAAAATTTTTTTCTTTCATAGCTTGACTTGGAGTAACATCTTATTAAAAAGGAAACAAGCATTATGTCATCAGTAAGTAAATAAAAGTCATAGATACTTTTGAAGTAAAATAGCTTTTTCATATAGGACGCCCTCCCTCCACAAAAAAAGCCCATTATTATTTACATAGGTAGAAGTATCATAAGCGAGTCACAATTTTAGATATATAGATAGCTTTGAATTAAATAAATAAATATAAATAAAAAGTATATTAAAATATTGATTATTTGTCTCATTGCTCTATGGTGTTCGAAATTTACAAAATCTATAGAAACAAAATGCGTTATTTAAGCTCCTCTTTCCACCAGCTAGCTCTGTTCGTTCTTGCTTGATATTGTGTAAGTCGGTGGAGAGTTAAGACGAAGGCCGCATTGCATATTCGTCTGTATCCTCGTTATTTACTAACAAATCCATAAGACATAAGTAATTTTTTTCGAAAGAGCTTCAAATAAAGAAGATAGTAAAATGAGCTAGTTATAAAAAAAAAAAAAAGTAACAAAAGTGGGATATACGTATCACCCCTACTAGTGCCAGCCTCAGCGACAATATTTTTCCCCTTTATACTAGGCTGCGGGAATTGTCAATTCTCACATGACAATTCCCACAGCCTAATATTTCTTCACTTATCACTGACGAAGGGCGAGAGATCTCCGAAAAATTTGCTCGCTGTGATATTTTCTTTTTGTGTGTATACACATATATATATATATATATATATATATATATAAGGGATGTCCTGTACATTTTTTAGGTAGTGGTCACTAATTCTGGGGTTAAAGGAGAGAGTTAGGGGTTGGGGTAGATCGAGGTTCCAATTAAATTCGCCTTTCCTATCTCCCCATGGATGTGGGTGTTTGTGTTTGGGCTCTCGTTACTCCGGAGTTTCCAATATTCGCGGAGCTAAGCCTCTCCCCCCTCCCCTTCTTTTTATCTGTCAGTGTCAGGGTTCTGTGCAGAGCTCTTATCTCCTGTCGGCTGCCACGCTAGGCTCCAGGGAAATAACAGTGATTTTCCTGAATCACCACTCAGCAGGAGAGTGCCCCCTGAAATTATAGCCCGATGTGTCTAGGGCGGGGGGGAAATACATTGTTTTTCACACTTACCTCCTTTTCAACGGGAACGCCTCAATTAGTCATTTACTGTCAAGTATGTTCATATTTCATGAAGTATGGAGCACATGCCTTGTTTACGCCTATCCGGCATTACGGCCTTTTTTCCATAACAAAATTAAATGTACTTTAATAGTTCTTATAACTCCATTATTTATTTTTNCGGCTTGATAAAATAATAAAAGCTTTTATTTTATAGTCCCCAAGAGCAAAATATGACCCATAATCTTCAAATGAGCATTTGAATATAAATTTAGTAAGTTTTAAAATCACAATCTAATATTTAAAGCTCTGAAATTTCCCAGTACAGGAAATATCTCTATACTGGGAGATATAAAAGCTTGTAGGGTCACAAAAAAAAAATGAATGGATTTTCATTTTGGTCTTTTCACAACCCCCCCCCCCTATCCCCTCACGCCAATCTAAATGGTAACGATTTTAATATATAAATTATAGTAAAAATAAGGAAGCTCAAATATCATTCAAAATATAATATCGAAAAACAGAGGACTGCCCGTCCAATTAATCAATAAAAAAAATAGCACAGATTCACCTTTAAGATATTAAAGTTGGTCGCTTGGTTGATAATTTCTTCGATTCCTTAATTTCATCACCGATCCTGTTATTTAATTCTTTTTAGCTTCGGTTTTTTTAAATAAATTTTTATTAAATTTGTAAAAAATAAAAGTTACTTAGACATTAAGATTAATTAAATAATCCTCAATTTCTTCGTCATTTTTAGGTGCTACGAACATATTGTTGGACTATAGGTCACTAATAATTTTAGAATAAACGATAAGTATAAGTTAATTTATTATAACAATAATTACAACTCAACCTACTGTAACTACTGCCCGTAATAACTAAAAAATAAACAAATTGAAATTATAAATTGTTTACAGCTAATAAATTAATTAATATGTACAAACAAATTAAATATGCTTATTTACAAAGAGGCTTCAAGAGAGGTTGTTAATCACCGATACCGGCTCCGCAGAGGCCACGACCAGCCTACGCTCCTAGACACGCGACCTCACAAGGAAACTGACACTGAGTAACACTAACTTATCACTGACTCGGGGGGCCGCTGGCGAGCTGCTTTAATAATTTCATGGACGTTCTAAGTATTTATGCTACCCTTCCAAGACAGGGGAAACACTGGCATCATTCAATTGGCTCCTTCCCGTACTGGTGTGGTCCTCAGACAGCCTTCTTCTCTAGTCTTTAACAATATTATTCATAGTATATTTAATTTAAATTTTCGACCTAGCCCGTTCTACAAGAAGTACAGGAATGGATATTTATTTATTTCCCTGCAATTTTTTATCACAACTACATTTTTTATTATACTGAAGTCAGACCAATGTAAAGTCTATAATACCACGATTTTTTTTTTAAACATTAATCAAACTATTAAATAAACGAAAGAAATAAAATTAAAGACCCCTCTCACCTGCAAAAATAAGTCTACAAAGAATAATAATTTTTACCAAAATTATCGTTATATATTCCTCCTAACACCAATATTAAACACATTAGCCCCATAGCAGATGAGATCCAACAGACATGGCACTTAGAACCTCAAGGTATCAATCTGTTCAGGAACTTTTGGCTCCAATGGACTATTAAAAACCTAAGAAATTGAGGATTATTTAAATAACCTTATGTAAATATGTATTCACCAATCTGCATATAAAGATAATCTATTATTGTAGCCACATTTGAAAGAAAAATAGTCACTCTGCAATACAATTGTTAGAATTTACCTCTCAGAGGTTAATGAGTTTTTCTAACATTATAAAATAGTAACATGGAAGTAAAAGAAACAATTTTAAAGAAAATAACAAACCAAGTCTGGCCGCAGGCTTTATTCATTTTCTCCTTACAGCAAAGAGGGGACTAAGAAAATAATTTAATGAAATAGAGAAGCTTGCACAAAGAAGAATTAGTGGTTGAAGAAAATTTTACTGCTGCTTCGACAAAGTTCCTGAAGGTGGAGTTACAGAAAGATACACCACAGTGTTGTTTGGGGCTGGGGGAATTAAGTACGCCTTTAGAAGCGCTCATCAAGTATAACTATCCAACAGGAGACAGACCACCATGAAATTACCCTCCACCCACCCCCTTGCACCCTCGATATCATGAAACGAGTGTGCATCCCCTCGCACCATCATCTTCTGTTGTTGGCAACTAGTGATAACATCTGCTCATGAACTCTGATTACACATAACTCTGATTATAAAGTTTTGTTTTTGGCGTTTATGATTGCCATGGTTGACAAGCCAAGAGGAAAAACAAAAGTTTTATACAAAACATGCAATGAGAGCCAGAAAAAAAAAATCTTATTATCTCAGACGGGAAGGTAGTAAGATTTTTTTTTCCCGGCTGTGGTAGTAGAATTTTTTTTCTGGCTCCCTTTGCATTTCTAGTATGAGGTTTCATACCACAAGTAATATCATTATTTTTAAAAAGTTTTTTTATGTATAGTTTTCATAATTAATTTATTTTTTTATGAAATTTTATCACATTATTATTTCTATTTCAATAAGAAATTTAAATATTTGGTTTTCTCGATATAGTATTACATTTAGCGGAAGTCTTGTTTTCTACTATCATGAAACGTATCTTACATAAAAAAAAGTTCTGATCATTGGAATTTTGCTAAATCCTCATAGCTTAAATTAAACCTATTGCCCTTAACAAAAAAAATTATTATAAAGAAATCTATTCTAATGAGGTTTATAAAATAAACGAATTACTCAGCTACCTAATTCTATAGCCTCAAAACCTCACCCATAATACTAAAATTTCCTAACAATACAAATAAATAAATATTAGTCTAGAGGATGTAAACTATGCTTTTTTTCAAGGCTCATTAAATATGGATCTCAGTAATAATTACAGACTAAAATGGCCTAAAAACCCAAAGAACCATGGAAGTAAGAATTATTTTTCCTGTAAGAAACTTTATGCCTATTCGATGGAGAGAGTTAGGGGACGTCACTAGTTTTTTAGTAAATTTTTTCCTTGTTTTGCAACTTTTAGAAAAATGTTGCAGAATATTAATGAAAAACAAACTAAATTTTACTTCTACTATGATTCTTATTTTCTTTCAGGACACTAATAATAATGCGGTTTTTTTTTCGAGTATTCAATTTAGTTTACTTGAAAACTAGTCCTCCCCCACAATAAAATTAACCAAAAACTAATCCGTTTAGTAACTTCCTAAAGAAATTAAAATATGCATATACATTTCAAAAGTTGAGACCCAACAAACAATCGAAATTACATTCCTGAATGTCTTATTTATATTTTTAAGTAGTAAAAAAATGGAACAGTATATAAATGCTAAAAAATTACATTTTACACCTATTACTCTTTTACACATAGGTTTAACCATTAATAATGAGGATAGAAAGACTTTAAATTGTAGTCTCTAATCCTCCCACTCCCTCACGACCGTTTGTATCCTTTATTTCTAAATTTGTTTTGAATTTTATGCACATTAAAAAATTCTGTCTGAAATTGTAATTTGTAACTGCACATTTTCTGTGTTATACTCATCCTCGTTTACGGAATTGCATGTCTTTCAGTTCTTAAGTCTCTTATTATTGATAGACTTGCATAATGACAATTATGTTGAAATTCATTATTATTGGTCAGTGTAGGGGCTGATTTTCTTCTCAGAAAGAAATCTGTTAGAAGAAAGAAACAAAGAGGGTGGTGCTAAGTGAGTGACGAAAAGCCCATTTCCTGTGGAATCGAATCATGTTGTCGAACGAACGTTTCGCTAAATCAATTACCAGTTTACTACAATTAAGTAGGTCACTGATGGATTAAAAGGGAGCTTTTAGAACTCCACCCCTATCCTCCCACCCCCTGGGAAGGGTGTCATGTCGCCCGAGCTGTGTGTGTATGTGTGTGTGTGTGGGAGGGGGGGGGGCTGGATTGGACACCGTTGGGCGCCATGCCGGAGCCAGTCTCACGCTTCCCGGCACCCAATGCGACACATCTGCTGCCACAACTTGGTCTTCACTTAGTCACCGTGTAACTTCCCAGCTCACATATGGGGCTTATCTTTCATATTATTTGAATTGGAAGTTAGTCCCCAAGATTGTCCTACATGTCACTGATTTCTCACTTCCGACAGTGCCTCTACAAGAAAGGGAGAGTATTCCTCTGTGTAGAAGGAAATTTTTCATGTAGCCTTTATTATTTTACCCCGATTACTGTGATAAATATCTCAATACCAACCGTAAACCTATTAATGGTTTACCAATTAACTTAGTTCCACAAATTTAGAATAGTAAATAAGATTAAAACTTTTAATGTGTTAAGTTATTGTCTCTGAACATGGATATCATGCCTATAACATTCTTGAAATATCATTTCCTAATATCCTAAAAAATATTAATTTTTTTTAATAGTCGCTTTATGGAAAAAAGTACTTCGGGAAAATTTTTACTATAATTATATGTATAGGATGAGCTGATATGCGATATACATCGGTATAATACGTCAGCTTACATCGACACTCAAATTTTAGTACGAACAGACATACCAACATTTTTTAGACGACTATGTACACTACTTACTGACTTCAGAATGACATTACAAAACAAACCACAACAGATATACGGATATGGCCTGTAACAGTCTATTCATTGATGGACAAAAACTACTTCCTGAATTTAAAAAATTTCTCAAGGTCTCTCTTAAAAAAATCAAATTATAAATGATAAATACTCATAATGTATATATATATAGGNTTAATGTATATATGTGAATTATTTGTATATTTCTTCATTTTTTATGTGGTTATTCATTTTTAAATATTTTCTTTTATTATCATACCTTCTATTATCCGTCTTTATTGGTTTCTGCACACCTTCTTCTTCTGTAGAAACCAATGAAGACGGATAATAGAAGGTATGATAGTTCTATATTCATTGGTAGTGATAATAACCCTTTAGATTTTCTTTTATATTCATTTAGTTAAATTTTCTTGTTCAATTGTTTCCTCCTCCTTGTTGTTAATACATTTTCTTTAACATGTTTTTTTTTACTCAATTTATATTTATAATTATTTAATGTTTTAATTTTTTTTTATGTAACAAGTACATTGTATACAATTATTATGTATGGCATGTACAGTAAATAATGCCCTTATGGCAGGGTTACTGTCATAAGGAAGAAAAAAAAATCTCACATTTTAGAGTTGAGAACGAAAGCTTCTAATTTTCATCTTTAGTGGTAAAAATGGTAGTACCCGCGAGAGAGGTGCATCTGAAGTTTGTCATAGCACTTTATTTGATATGCGCATGGCAGTGTATGACGACATGGTAAATAACGTCGCATGGTTAACAAATTAGGTATTATAGCTTCATTGCGCAAACTTTGAGATGAGTTCATTGATGGCGGAAATCTTGTCATTATGAAGGAGTGGAAAAATGGGAGTTAAAGAAAGACAAAGTGAAAATCATCAGTATTCCTGAAAGAAAATAAATTTATTTATAATTAAAAAAAATAACCAGAGAATAATGTACTTTTTAAAAAAAAAATTTCTATAACATAATTTTAAAAAAAAAAATCTTATTACGAAAAGATTCTGAAAATTGTAACTTTGAGGGTGTGTCTGCTTATCCTCAAAGAAAAATATAGAACTAAATTCGATGTTTAGACTTTTTATGAAGCTTTGAATCAATTAGTATCCGGATCAAATTCGGTTAGTGGGGGCGGGTATCTGTTTCACACCAGTTAAGGATCATATTTCAAATTTTGATTTGTATTTGGATGTATACTGTTCTCCTGTAGGAGTTAAGAGAATACATGACAGCTGCATCCTTGAACCACAAAAATAAAATAAAACCTTACAGTAGTGCAAGATTTTCACTCTGTTATATTTTTCACAATAATAACATATGCTGAATATATATTTGATATATTTAATATATTTAAGATATGATTTTTAAGGCCACTTTCGTTAAATCAGGGCTTATAGTGTAGTTGGGTAGTAAGCACTTCTAATTTACCAATTTATCTATTCGGTCTTGGTTTGTATTTGGATATAATATCTAATAATTAGAAACAACAATAATCTTAATTTAATGCCTGATATATAATTGGTATCTTTAATGACCTGTGGTATACCTCGCTCATATTATTTCCTGATAACTGATGTATAATGAGGATGTTCTGCAGATAGCAGATTTTTTTTTTTCGAATTTACTTTAGTCTGGCAAAAACTTTAACTTTGAGCTCTTCAAATTTTTTCCGTTTCTTTTAATCGAAATTCTAATGAGTCCTCTTCGAATTTAATGGCAATAGCCTACAACTGCACAAGGGACATTGATTGAGAGGCAGAGTGACGTAAACAGGAGCATATTCACGTCAGCTGATATTCCGGGGAAAGGGGGGGTGTACCTTGTCTCCGGGTGATCAGAGCTAATGAAGGATTCAGTTAAATCCTCTCGTCTCTAATCAATCACAAGTAATCCCCTCCCCCCAGTCTTGTCCCTTGAGGCCCTACCCAGTATTCCCGCCGCCTGGTCCTCAGAGAATACCAAGCGAACAGCTGTTACAAACTGCATCACACATGTAGTTACATATTTGATGGGGTTTGATCAATCTATTGATGGCAGCTACAGCTCTGTCAGTAATAGTGCGATTTCACGCTTTCCATGAACTGTCCAGTAAATGAAATTGCTTTAAGGTAAACCTCTTCATTTGCTCTTTGAAAGTTTAATAATTGAGTGGAGTTCAATGGAATCCATTGATTTCAAACTGCCTACGTCACAATGTATTTGGAGTGCCGTCAACCAAATCCTAATGTCCACCAGGATACCCTAAAAGAAACTGACAATTTACAAACTAGACTTGTGGCAAGTTTTAAGTATAAGATGTGCTGAAGGCCTTACAGTGAGCCAAGATATAGAACCATCTTTAATTCCCAGATCACCAAACTTCTAAGAATTATCGGACAGATACAATCAAAGTCAGAATTTAAAAAATTGGATTTAAGAGTCCCTTGAAATTACAAATGTTTCATTTACTTTAATTTTTTTTCTGAGGGAATAAAGAGAATAACTATTTCATCAGATCTCTCTTCATTATTCATATTATTAATAGATAATAAGCCATAATTATAGCTGTGCCTATACTTTACCATGTGTGTTCACATAACTCTGATAGGCAAAAGTATCTTACGTATTGTAAGAGGGAGTTTTCCATACAACTATCCGGCGATGAAAAAGGTTTCTGCTCAACTCTGATTGGTAAAAGAAAAAAAAATACAAAAGAAAGTGTGACTTAAAATACAAAAGATGAAGACGTGAGAAACTATTCTCTCACTCAGTGTCTATCGATGTGTGAGAAAATAAACCCATTAGGAACAAAAAGGACAAAACTCCAAAGTAGAATATAATCTTATATTTAGGATTGCTAAGACTCTACAAAATATCCTATAAGATTAAATTCATTTTGAGGAATTTTAAAGAAAGATACACATGTGGATGTAAGCCAGTAGAATGCTGAGTCCAAGACTCAATTTAATAATTATCACTCATTTAATCAATAAATTCACTTCATTATTTGCTTAGAGTAAATCTGGTGGTGAAAGAATGAGTCTGCTTCATAGGGCTTACATTTCTTAGGGCTTAACTGTTTTCGGAAGGAAGAGCATCCTTCAGGAGAGACAGTCTGGAGATGTTCTTAGAGTCTTTGCTGACGGCTAAGGGACTCTCATGACGAAATATAACCATTCCGCAACCCTAAAATATTGCTAAGTGAACTCTGGAGGAGACTGTATTTCTTGCATAACTTGATAAAGAAACAGATCAAGAAGAAGGTACAAAGGTTGAAACGAAAAGCAATTGTACTATTCCTTCTTCGAGACTTGAAATTTCTTTCCAATTTTCCACCGATCCTATTATAAGGTTACTGATAATATGTGACCAATAAAACCACACAGACACTCGTATACATATACATTTTTTCCTCCAATATATATTTATATATATATATACCTTTTATATTTATACTTCGAAGCAAATAAGATATTTAGGAATTATTCTGGGTGAGTTTTCTTTAACAGCAATTAACGAGAAATCTTTCCGAAAAAATGATCTCCAATCTTACCTAAGTAATTCTGAAAATTATAGTCACTAAAATTAAAACACACACACACATATATATGTATAAATTTTAGTGATTTTAGCTATAATTTTGTCAACTTTGAAAAATCTAATTTGATTTTATTCTAATTTAATTGGGATTTGCATTTCAGATAATGAACTAATTCGGTTTATATATGTATGTATGACAAGTGTAAGTAAAATATGTATTTATTTCTATGGCGTGCTTAATCTTTTGTTTAGAACAATATATGTCAATAAACTACTATTCTGAAGAATTTTCTCTTAAATCTTGGGTGACGGACTTTTTATAGTAAGAGAAATTGAATAATGCAAATCCCCGTAAATCTTTGGAAATGTTCGATTGTAGTAAACGTATATTTTGTTTCAGGCCTTTTAGGTAGGCTAGATAGAAACAACTTCAATATTTATCCCCATTCTTAGCTTCTGAAGTCATTTTGTACAAAATGGCATTTATTAAGGTATATACTCCATACGATTTTTACTAAGAGAAGCTGTTTACATAGTCTGCATACAACTATAGTTGATATTGAGAGAAGTCGAAGGCCTCACTTAGGGTGGAGAAGCGAAAGCTTGTAGCTGGATTACACTTCCGACGGAAATGGGACAAGAAGGTAGTGATGAAAGGAGTCTAGAAGCTGATCTCCAACTTTTATATCCCGGGGGAAGATTGGGTCTCCCGAGTCCTATTCCCCTGGGATATTTACAGCGATTTCCTCCCTACAGGAGGCCGCTAAACCTCTTAGGGAGGAGTATCGCATCGCCCCCGACCACGTGCTCACCTACAATCCTCCACATTTGAGGAGGCTCGCCTTTCCCCCATCTCTTATCAGGGATTGATAAAGACGCCCGCAGGGGACATTTCCCTCTTCACATCCAAAGTAATTATTGGATGAGCTCTTGTTCTATTTGTTGTTTCAAAACTCTCTTAACATGCCGCAACAGCAGTGGAAACAAAACAAAAATTTCTAAACGGAAATAAATAATCATCGCAAGAAAATCCTATCAATAAAATGGAACGGTTCATGAGACTAAGCAATATTCTTAAAAAGTCTGTTCTGCAAGAGTATTTTCTTCATATTTTATTAAAGAAGCAGTTGTGAATGACTAATTTGTTTTTGAATGGTAAGATGTAGACACTGAGGCTGGCTATAGGCTGACCGGCCGGGAAGAGTTGGGGATGTATTTGGCAAACTCTTAATCTTAACTGTTTTCCTTAAAACGTAATCATTCTTAAAAATGTTATTGTATTTATTGATATATTGATTTATTACATAATTGATTATAGCGCTAATGACCACTGGCAGTCCTGCGCACTATTAAAGAAATGTATTATAAATTTTACTCTTAGTCTAAATCCCCACAGCAGATTTTTGCAAATAACAAATACAGACAAAATCTTCGATAATAAAAAATTAAGTTGGGTTTCAACTCATTTAAGGTTATGGACGCTAAATTAAAATTAAAAGGTAATTTACTATCTTATTTATTGACTTGTAAGGAATCAAAGTAGAGCCATCTCAATACCTGATATTTTAGCTAGCTTATTTTCGGAGGATGGGGGTTGTTACATTAAAAGGTTGTAGGCTGTTAATCTGTGATCGCAACTTTGATTTACATACATATTTTTACATTTACGAACATAAGACTTAGTGTTCTTATTTTAATTATTGAGAAAATTCTTCATATGCAGCAATGAAAATTAAAATTTCTTTGAACTTTTTGAAACCCAAACTTTGGTTTCCCCTTTTTAAAAATGAACTCAGCTTTCGTTATTATATTCATAAACATCCTCATTAAAATACATTTTAATGCATTACATTGCATTGCATGCGTGCGTGCGTGCGTGTGTGTGTGAAAAATTATATAGACCACATTTCAGGTTTTTTCTATGGAAAACCAATAAATTTTAAGAGAAATTTTACTGACAAGAATAACTTCAATAATACTCCATTCCCTCTATATATTAATTATTTTCTGCCCATTCATTTTTTAATATTCTTGTGATGGTTTTAATTATTAAATATAAACCCTGGTTGATTATTAGGTTAGCAAACAATTAAGTATTTTCATGTCATAAAAAAATCTATGAAATAGTCTCCCGTCACTTTAATGTTAATGTATGTTAATCCTGTGAGCCTGAAGAGGAAGAAGGAAAAATGGGGTCTATCACAAAATGGAGCCCTTAATTTTGGTTAAATTAAAGATCTTTAAACAATGCACTAAATCGCAATTGGGATCAAAAACTCCCCTCCAAAATTATGTCATGGGGAAAAGGATCTGTATCCCTACAAAAGTGAAATTTGAGTCCCACCCTGTGCTTGTTTTTATCGAGAAATGAAGGCTTGCCCTATGCCATGGGGGTGTAGAATGGGGCAGCAATCTGCAGATAGGCCCCTCACTACATGACCCAAAGTGTTTGAAAAGAAAGCTAAATAAAAAATCAAAAAAATCAAAGAGACTCATTTCATTTGAATGGATATATTTAAGTGTCTGTCATTGGCAAAAAAATGCTCTACTTTGATGAATGAATAGATGTTGAGATAAAAAGCACGTTAAAAGCTTTTATCTTTTTTTTCCTATAAAAGCTATTTTCTACTTCAAAAGAATTGATCAAACATAAAAAAAATTAAATGCTCTACAAAAAATATAGCTTTCACGGATAAATTTATACTTGGACACTGGGTAAACTTAAGTTCTTAAAATAAAGTAAATAAAACCATGTTAGTTTGACAATAAATTCTCTTCTTCTCTACAAAATATTCAAAATTAATAATTAACCCAACACTCAGGGCGTAATAACCATGATGTTGATCGCCATATAACCTCATCCTAATCCTAATTCTATTCAACATTGATTGGCAGAACAAAAATAAATTTTAATTTCGTCGTGGTTCACATTTTAGGTTATGATCTACTTCGATTTATATTTATACATATATAAGTGTGTGTGTACTATTATGCGCTTTTAAACTGCCGTAATTAACTTTCAATATTATCCTAAAAATTGTTAATATAAGAAATAGATTTATATAATATCTCTGTAAACTTTGAGAAATAAGTAATAAAGGTAAAAATGGACTATAAGATCTATAAAAAATTTTTTTAAATCTGAAATCGGTAAAAATGTTATTCACTCTATCGTCCACGACGAATTACTAATTTCTTAGACTAAAAACCAAGGTAAAATATTATCTTCTCTGACAAGATACTCTGATATTAAACATTTGACTGTAACTATCTATATAGTACGGCTCAATAGCGATTCTATCTTGGATTGTAGATTAATTTTGGATTGTGGAATGCGATTTGCAAGATGAGTCGCACCTGTTATCAGTATGCAGATTGGCTCACGTTACGACTCCGTGACTATTCTACGACAACAATTAGCTTTATCTAGGGTAAGCCTCTTTGTCGTGATAAGACTTCGGGTGAAACACTCCTTGGAGCCGCATGAGAGAAGAATACATAATTAGCTATAATGAATATATTTTATTTCTTGGAAAATATACTTTTTCATTTATACTTTGATTGAATTTTCTACAAAATACAGCTGGATCTCTAACCTAACCTCTCTGCATTATGTTTCTTTTTCATTAAAAAATAAATAAATAAATCAGTAATCAAATGGAATGATATCAAGATTGAAAAATCTGTCATTACAGCTGCGAAATATAAGCAGATTTTCCATGTTCCATTAAAGACAGAAATAAATAAGAGTGCAAAATGTATGACTGCTGAAGCTGTATGATAGGAGATAGCGCCCCAGAAGGAAGAGTGGGGGAAGCGCTTATCTATCATAGCTACATACGTAAATTTCTTTCATAAAACATTATCGTAAAAAAGAAAATGTAAAGAATTTTTAATAATTATACATTACATCAATTATATTCTTCAAACTCTTCCTTAACTCAAATAACATCGGAAATATTATGATTTTTAATTTTAGCCTCCCGTTTAACCCCACCCCCCATTTATGAGTTAGCGAGTAAAATCTTAATTATCAAAATCAGTAAGACAATTTTGAAGATTTCTGACTTTAAAGCGCATAAACACAAATAGATATATATGCTATGGATCTTAATCTTAGACAATAGGGTGCGGATCAAAGATGGAACAGTTGTAATTAAATTTTTTTCGTGAAATTCGCAAGCTATATTTTATCATTAGATGGCTTTAGTTGGGGATCGGTCAAGGTAGATAAAAATAAATAATTATATTACAAAAGTGTATTTTTTTAAAAAGATTATCTGCCAACGTTTCGGCTTATATTGTAAGCCAACTTCAGGGCTGTCNTTAAAAAAATATATAAAACCAATTTAAAAAAGTGTATTTTTTTATAAGATTATCTGCCAACGTTAGCCGAAAACATTGTAAGCCATCTTCAGGGCTATCACAAGAGAGGACGTCCTGTCCCCTGATCATTTCCTGTCATGGAAATGTGAATTTAGGTCCTCTCTTGTCTTCAAGATAGCCCTGAAGATGGCTTACAATGTAAGCCGAAACTTTGGCAGATATCTTTTTAAAAAATACACTTTTGTTAAATTTGTATTTTTTTTTTAGGATATATTTTGACCGAACCCCAACTAAAATCATCTAATAAATATTATTAATAATAGTATATATTTTTACAGTCGAAAAACTCTCCATTTGACTATATTTTATTATTTTCTAAGCAAGATCAGTGAAATCGTATTATGGTATCCCATGAATAACTTATTTGTAATAAAAATTGGTTAGAAAATAACTGATTGAATATATTTTCTGTGTGTCAGCTATTGATTTAATTTGTGGAAAGATTTGGCTTAAAAACTAAAAAGCTAATTATTTTCTAAAATTGTATTGATCTACTCTTATCTATTGAGTCTCAAGGATTTCTTAAGCATAACCAGAATAACATTAGATGATATATGAATGAAATATAAAGCCGGTTCATTGTGTGTAACACGGTATGCTGCGAACTAGTTTTGGACTCGGGCTTGTTGGAACGGTGTGTTAACGGCTTGTTGGAACTCTTTCTTAACTCAAATAACATCGGAAATATTATGAATTTAAATTTCAGCCCCCCGTTTAACCCCCCCCCCCCTTCCTGTCCCTAATCCTATTTCAACATAAATTAATTTTATGTATAATATGTTTTTTTATATATATATATAAACCACCAGTTTGTTGGTTTGTGTGATACCGACGAATACATGTAGAGTGTGATGTGTACACCTGATTTGTTGAATATCTCTTACAGTCGCTAAGCCCTCCCCTCCCCCCACCTCTTCTCTCCCAAGTACATTCCTAAGCTCCTTATCAGCGTTTCCCCTTTGTCTTCTCATGAATCTATTTAGTTGTGGGGTGAATGGTGGTTTGTCTCAAGGGACCTTGAGTAGTTCGGAGCTGTTCCTTCAGATAATGACTCGTTCATTAGTGAAGTATTTCATTTGCGGCTTACTTTCCTAGCGAATCCAAAAGGAATATAACTGTTCTTCATCACACTTTACCTTCCCTTACGCAACCTTATACCAATCGATTGCTACATTTTATTCCTTATATTATTTAGGAAAAAGTCTTGTATGAAAAAATTGACAAGATTAAAAGAATTTAGAACTAATGTTTGTAATTTATCTTTAAAAAAGATCATCATGACAGGAAGTGACAACTACAATTCCTCATACGGATTTAAAATTGCCCATATCTTCGTTATTTTTAGTTTTATGAAAAATATGTATGTGTTAATTATTTGTCATTTATATTCTATAACCTTGTTATAAAATATTTAAAATAATCAAGATATTCACGTAGGCTTCGTCGGTCGCCAGATGTATTTACCATTTCATCTTCCGGGTTGGACCGAGTCAAATTGTTGTTATTTGCCGAGCTTTCGCACATCATGTGATAGCTTCTTCGGGGCTGAAAAGAGAATGTAAATAATTCTCTTTTCAGCCCTGAAGAAGCCATAACATGATGTTCGAAAGCTCGGCAAATAACAACAATTTGACTAGATCCAACCCGGAAGATGAAATGGTAAATACATAATCAAGATAATTATAAATGAAGTGAGTTGAGCGTCTTTTCCCACTAACCCCTTTTATATCTGTCAAAAGTCAGTCTTAGCGACATTTTTCTTTCCATTATCGTGTTCTTGGAAAATCTAGTCAGTTCTTAAGAAATAAGTCTGTGTCACTTACCTTCTAAATGTATTCCGAAGTATCATATTAAAAGGATAATTTATTTCAAAATTCTATATAATGTAATCCCTAAACTTAGGGAATGTATGTTTTATCAATAAACAAATCTGAATGATGAGTGACATTACTCAAATTTAATGTACAGGAAACCCCAACTCATAATTGTTCAATTTTTCTGTGTAACTCCTACTATTTCATTTATCAATAACCAACCATATATGTGTTGAGTTTCATTTTTCTAAACTTAATATAACGCCAGCTACCTAGAATAACCTGTACTCACAGTTAATGTTGCAGATAATCCTACACTTCAATTGGTCCCTTTTTGCTCAACAACTAACTTAGGCTTTTTTTAGCTACTAACAGCTGTATGCTGAATTTCATTAGTGATCAATGCGGCCTGTATAGCGCTGACAAGCACAAATATGTGTGTGTGTGTGAGTGTGTGTGTGTATGCGAACTATGTTTAGTTGGCCAAAAAAAAGTTTTGAAAATCTCAACTTCAACAACTGCATTCCTTGAGAACTCGCTATAAAATCCAAGAGGGATACTACAGGAGGATGTTAAATAAATTTCAAAAATTCATGAAAAGAAAATTAATTTTATTAAAATATTATTCAAAAATGGAAATATAAAAAATAACTGTTGGTTCAGTTCTAATTTTATATTTTAAGAATTATTTTTTGCAAAACAATGGCTAGATTATTTTCTTTTTTATACAATTTTTTTTCCAATTTTATTTTCTTAATAAGCCTTCTTGTCAAAATATCAAAACAAATTTTGAAATTAATAATTCCACTCACAGTTACTTATCAAATAAAGAGTGACTCAAGTTAACTATTCTTAATTTCCTATTTTTTATAATTATGCTAAGGAAAATTGCTGATTTTCCTTAAATTTTCATAATTTCAATACCTGAAAACAATGTAAAGGTTGAAACATTGAAATATAAGTATATAATGTACATTGTTCGAGACAGAAAATAAAAGTCTTGTATTGCAGAGGATACTAAAGATATTTTCATTTTTGTCGATAGTCTGCTCCGAGAGAGATTAAAAATATTTCTTCCCTAATCCGATTTGAAAAAAAAAGTTATATTGATATCCGGAGAGTGGGTTAATCTAATTTTAGATGAGAAGAGATGAAGTGGCGAACAGCATCGTGTAGAAGGGGATATTACGAGGTGGTGGAGCTGTAAAAGGAGAGTGATAAGAGATGAGGGATGATAGGGGTTGGCCATCACTCAAGTCGCTCTTATCAATCACAGCTGATCCCGTCAGCTGACCGCTACAACAGCTGCTCTCTCAGTCCTCATCCCCCCACCCCCTATCCGAATCCCCTACTTTTCTCCTAATACCTTCTACTTTTATTATACTAGCCCTCCCTAACCCATCCGTGAATACTCTACTTAAATTAGCGCCTGGGAATGGATGTACGTATCATTCATTTCATGCACGTATGTGCGAATTACTAGCTGTTCTCCGCCTAATCTGACTCGAAAACTCCTAGGACAGATCATTGTGGCTATTGATTTTATACTTATGACAGTCTCTGAGGAATATTTTTTGAGATGCTGTTGAGCCACCTTTAGCCGTGTGCCTTCGTAAAATGTCTGAAAACAAATAGACCTTATCAGGCGTTTAAGATTAGGTTTCGACAAGATGGACTCTCCTCATATGAGCTCAATCTAACAATTCTAACATAAACACTTCTTCAGTGCTTGAGTAAGTAGAAAAGTAATTTCTTGCTAAGCTGTCGCTCATCAAACACGGGGGGCTGTAAGTAAAATGTAAAAAAGTTTTTTTCTACATGGTTAAGCTTGGAAGAAGTATTTATGAATATTTCTGGAGATCGTGGATGCCTACACAAACTCTAAAAAACCAAATTATGTGAAAAATCCAAAGTTTTTACTTTCAGCTTTTGACAAATGCATTGAGCATTATATTTTTCCTTGGGTGAGTGTATTTTTCCCGAAAGTACCCCCCCCCCCCCTCCCAAAAAAAACAAAACAACTAAATATGGTATTTAAGCTTCTTTTGGAAAAATGTTGTATGACATCATAAATGGTCAAGTGGGAGGGGTTAGAAGAAAATAGATTTAAAAACCATCAATCTTCATTATGTCTCAAGCATCGAAAAAAAAACATGATTATTACATAAAAAGCCCATTAAGATATATATTCAAGATTATAAATTTCGGTTTGATCTGGCCATCTTACTTTTAAAAGTTTAGAAGCCTACATTAAGACTTTCTATTAGAAAATGTTGATTAAGTTCGAATTTGGCAGAAAGGAGAAGTAGAAGAAGCCAATATTTATTAATTTTAAGGTAACGGAAAATAATTTAGGGTACAATACGTGTAAAATTTTATTTTAAAATATTCATATTCGATCAAATTTTTACAGAAACGTTTATTGAAAATGATATTTAAGAATGTGATTGTGAAGGTTTACACTTATTCTACTCTTCCCTCCAAAAGAGTCTACAGTCTGCCCAAAGTGATTATACGTGTCGTACTATAAATTGCCCCCAAAAATTTTTACATTAAATTATTTGTTTTTTAGCAAAAATTTTTTAGAAACTTTAATTTCCCATTTTTTAAGCACAAAAATAAATTATTATGGGAAAAATCAAATTTAAAGGCTAGGCAGACTTTATAATTTTGATTTTTCAGATTCAATAAAATAACTAACCGTTAAATAATCTAAAGGGTTATTATGACTACCAATGAATATAGAACTATCATACCTTCTATTATCCGTCTTCATTGGTTTCTGCAAACCATCTTCTGTTGGCGAGCGCTTTTGGATATGGCCAAGAGGATGGACAATGTCCGAAAGCGCTCGCCAATAGAAGATGGTTTGCAGAAACCAATGAAGACGGATAATAGAAGGTATGATAACTAATCGCTTGTTGTGTTTATCAGCAATATCGAACTTCAAAGAAGGGTGGGGATAAATTTTAAAGACTTATCTTAAACATTTATTAAGTTGTATGTTGCTTATGGTTGGTAGAAGAATGGCGAAGAGGCAGGGGAGTTGACATCTCCTAATTTAAGAAGACCATTCGTCTCTGTCAGCCGTGTACTCTTCGTGTGTACTCCTCGCCACATTCTCAGTTCGCCCTTATCTCGTTAGGAATGTGACTGGACACTTGTTTCTCCACCGCCCTCCTTCTGGGAAACTGACGCTTCTATTAGTCGCTTCCTGAGAGCTTTTCCATTTTCTCTCGGGGTTGGAAGTGTTCACCGGGTAATATATTGTTAAATGCAATTGTATAGTTAAGGGATAGGGTGGATATGCAGGCGCTACTATCTAGGCTTCCAAACTACAGAGTTGGAAGGATTGCAATTGATGTTACTATATCTCCGTGCCGGCACTGCCATAACTCGGTTAGCGGTACCTAACCTTCGCCCATCTTCTCGGTTAGCGGTATCTAACCATTGCCCAGCCTCTCGGTTAGCGTTACCAAACCTGCACCCATCCTCTCGGTTAGCGATACCTAACCTTCTCCCAGCCTCTCGGTTAGCGTTACCAAACCTGCACCCAGCCTCTCGGTTAGCGGTACCTAACCTTCGCCCATCCTCTCGGTTAGCGGTACCTAACCTTCTCCCAGCCTCTCGGTTAGCGGTACCTAATCTTCACACAGCCTCTCGGTAGCGGTACCTAACCTTCACACAGCCTCTCGGTTAGCGGTACCTAATCTTCACACAGCCTCTCGGTAGCGGTACCTAACCTTCGCCCATCCTCTCGGTTAGCGGTACCTAACCTTCACACAGCCTCTCGGTAGCGGTACCTAACCTTCACACAGCCTCTCGGTAGCGGTACCTAACCTTCGCCCATCCTCTCGGTTAGCGGTACCTAACCTTCGCCTAAATAAATCTTCCCTATAATCAATTTTTATTCAATTCTATAAATTTATTAAATTAAGTTATTAAATTTAAATATTAAAATTAATTCTTCACAGATTTTATGTAATCATTCAATATTATCAGTTTTCATTTAAGGAAATTGGGTACTATTATCGGTGAAAATAAGCAATATTTATCTACTTAAACTATTCAGCCTCTGTGAAAAGCACATTTCCATTTATGTCCATTCAAAATTCCAGAGCTGGAATTTCTCGTTTCACTTATAGAGGTTGACGACTATATTTCTATGGGAAATAGTTTATGCTATTGAAAAGGGGTTAAGAGGGGTGCTCAGGTAAGTCTAGGGTTGAAGGGTGAGGTGATTATCACCACTGGTGATCAGCTGGTGTTGTGTCGCGAGCTATCTTCCTCCCTCGTGGGCTGACACTGATAGACGACCTCCCGCCTCTTCGTCCGAGTGGGCCCTCCTCCATCCCTAAGTACTCTTACAACTTATCTCAGTTGGCATATTGCTTCAAGAGGATATTACATAAATTTATTGCTTTAAATTATTTCAGGTTTATTGTTATAGCGTTAGGCTTAAAGAATTCCCATTCTTATTACGCCTCATAGACCGTTTACAAAACCGAATAAATAAAAGTTTAAAATTAATTATACTAATTGAACCCTTTTTTTTTTTAAATTCCTAAAGATACTGAATTATTTTTCTTTACTGTAGGAAAAATTGTAACGTAAATAATGTGGGAGTAGCGCGCACAATTACTCAAAATGGTAGTGAATGGAAATTTGCACTTGAACTTTCACTATCATTCATACCTCACTCCTGATGTTTCCATTTTCTGAAAAAAAAAAAAAAAAACAATCCCCCAACATGCCGTAGACGCCAAAAGAGGAAACATATGTCAGGGGTGTGTTTATTCTGGAGCCATGGCACACTTTTAATTCCTGGCCAGCACACTTTTTCGGCGCCTGGTTTTTTCCCATTCAATGGAGAATGGGGCTCAGTTAGGACTGGATGTTCTCCGAAAAACACCAGGAATCCTTTATTGCAACAGAAAGAAAACAATATTGCTGTACTTCTTTTCAAGGACAAGTCAACCACCGGTGTCATTAATAGCCATTATTGAGGATAGTAGTGGTAGTGCCGAGCCTACTGCCTAGCCCCGCAATTCATACGAGATACGACAATCGGTGCAAAACTTCTCACCATGGTGTTGCACTAACTATAGCAAAAGAGCAGGCAAGAGGGAAAGGTGTGCAATTGTGCCAGGCCGTCCACACCCTCCAGTGCATGGAGAACTGGTAGTAGAGAGAGCCAGTCAGGCCACCAGTACCCTACAAAGTCAAGCACAACGACGAGTCACGCCCTCTACACCCCAACTCCAGTTTTGTTATTAGTCTGGGTTATTTATTTCATTTATTGTATTGGAACGAGGCAGAAGTACTATAATTTGCGGTTGGATAATTGATAGTTTAATAATAATGATATTTGATATTGATCTTCCACAGAGAGAGGAAATAATTTATACGAGTTCAGTTTTAATAGTGTAGATTACTGATTGCTCCTGTACAAACTGCATTGAGAGCATCGAATCTGGAGCCATCGACGCAGGACTCCACTGTCTTAGCCATCGTATCACGTGCCCTTTGAATAACAAATAAGTATTGCAAATTTCCTGAATAATTTGTAAATATCGTCTAATAGGATTCATTGAGTTTCAGTAACTACTACTACTAAACCGTTAAAATCTTATATCAAGCAAATTATACATTTTATTTTGTGTAATTAGGTATTTAAATAATCTTATTAAAATGAGTACTACTTTATGTTACGTTTTTATGAAAACTGTGATTGCTAAAGTCTTTAATTGTTATTTGATGTTAGAAATTTTTAAAAAATTAATAATCTATGTAAATGTTCGTTTCGTTTAAATAAAAATTAAATATTTTAGCTTCTTTTGTCTTCACAAATATATTAATTTATTGTATAAATTTTATTGTGATTAAATAAAATATTTAAATAAAATCTATATTGAATTTCATCATCATAAACTAAATATTACACTCGGTATGAACAAAATTAAATGAAATTAATTCCGTTCACCCTAGAGAACTTTTCATTAGGTTTCTTTGATTTTTTTTTTTTCCTCTCATGTAACGAATTGGAGTCATTGCGGCAGGGAATTTTGAATATACTTGATATACTATTCTAAAACTTCATGGCTCTGCTCAATCTTTTGTTTCTTGCCCTGATTGGGATTTGAACCCGCAGCTCCAGGATTGCGAGACCCGAACGGATCCAACGAGCTCTCTGGAGTCCCAACGCAGTTATAGCGCAACTCGTAATGCCGCAACGACAGACATTTTTTGAAACAAAAACATAATATTTTGAGAAGGATTATAATCTTGATTTTTAAGCTCGATTAGAATAGCTTACATTTTTAACATTTTGAAGACTATCTCGCCACTATGTTTAGACAATATGTTTTTTTGCTTATGTATGTTCCCGCTTAACGTTCTAGGAATGTCTCTCGATGCAGAAGTAACTGACACATATCTAGGGGTCATTTAAAAATTTCAGACAAAAGTTTCAGGAGACATAAACTAGTATTATGTGATTACATAGAACTCTGTCTCATAAGTTGAAGTAATGTTTTCCCTATCGTCTATATAAACAGAATTGCACTTTCTGAGCTATTCAATTTACATACATATGAGGCGAAGAATAATACAGTTAGCCTTATTTTCATAACACAGAAAAGTTTTATATTACATTTGACAGCTTTTCTCTATTAAATTCATAGCAAAAATTTTTATTTTCTCACTCTCAAAGTTGAAGATAAAATATCATATCAGCATATCAAATATATATTTTAAGCAAAAATACTTTATTTTCCTCAGTGTGAAAAAATTTTAATACAGTACTGAATCTGAACAAAAAATTCAAATATATATA
>KZ807853.1:71060-86202 GCA_000696205.2 Oncopeltus fasciatus
GCATGGAGCATGGATGAGCCTTCTTATATATATATATATATGGCACTTGTATGTTCCTCCGGGGAAAATAAAACTGCGCATTTAAAAAATAAAGTGATCTAAGTTCAAATGGAGAGTTTTTGGCCGTCGAGGTTATTAGTAGAGAATTTTCGGTGAGATTCGTTGAAGGTTGATCCAAAAACAAAAAAAAACAAAAAAAAATGATCCAGGTGGCAAGATAGCCCTGAAGATGGCTTACAATGTGAGCCGAAACTTTAGCAGATAATAAAAAAATATACATTTTTAGAAAATTGTATTTTCTTGGATCAACCTTGATCGAACAACAATAAAAATTTTATACTAAGTGATCTAATGTTCACTGATATCTACCGCAAAACTCTGCTGAATTTAGTGAGGTGTTTTTTTTTTTTAAAGTTTCAAAAATTTAAATATGTTTCATATTTACGTTAATTCAGCATGGAGTTTTAAATAATTTTCAGCAGTTTTCAGGCCAAACTTGATCTTCGTCTTGGGTTGAAAAGAGAATGGTTATTTATTTATTACATTCTCTTTTCAGCCCTAAAGAAGCCATCACATGATGTGCGAAAGCTCGGCAAATAACAACAATTTGACTCGGTCCAAACCGGAAGATGAAATGGTAAATACATCTGATGACCGTCGAAGCCTACGTGAACATCTAATTAGAAGCAAGTTTATTATTTATACACTAGGAAACTTATTTCAGTAAAAATTGGTTGTATTCAATCAATTTTACGATCTTTGTAAAGGAGTAAAATGTATATTTTAAATCCCATTTCGATTATTATATAAATATCGGTCCCAAAACTTTTTTTTTCTTTTTGTAGTTTTTGGGGGAGAGGGAAAAAAAAGATGCTAGGGATTGCGCCTGTTGAAGTCAGAATCTCTAGGGAGCACTATCTTAGAAGTGCTGAACTCTCGCACTGCTGGCCTTTATCTAGAAGTTTGTACAAGTTCTCAGGGGCGAGTCTGGTTCCGTTCCCACAGCTTTGGGCTGGCTTTCTTCTTCTTAGTGCTACCCTGTCAATGTCAGAACTACCCCCGGGGGTCAGCGGATTTCCCTTGCAAACAATGCCGCTACATAACCTAAATTGTGGGATCTAAGGGTATCATCTGGAATCTTCATGGCAATGAACCATGCCTTGAGAAAAACATAATCTACTTTCACGTGGATGAATTTCATTTTAATGTATGAGACATCTCTTTTCCACCATTGGGTAACTGGTCCACATTAAATCAGAAAGGGAATCATCGTTTCCCAACTCTGTTAGACGAGGACATACCTTAAGAACTATTATAGGTCAAAAGGAGCAAGGACTTTCAATGAGGATCGATTATGGAATGATTAAAAATCGACATCTCCACTCGATTATTACTTCTAGAAGTAAATATTTTGGGGGTTGACTCTCAGAAGGTAATGAGAGAAAGCCATTGATACGTTGTTTTTTTTTTTTTTTTTATAGAATAAATTAATAACAAGTGAAATATTTCAATTTAAAATTTTGGTTTTTCTTAATTTCCCTTCCCTGCAAGTAGCCTAAAGATTTACAAATAAAAAGCTTTGCTGCCTTATTTGGTTTCTTTAGTTTAAGAGCTATAAAGATCGTACAGTACATGTCAGCGTTGCCGAAACTACCAAGATAACACTTATCAGGGCATTTTGGGTTATTCTAAGAAAGCTTGGCGTATATTATTTTGGGAACTTAGCTATAGGAAGAGATTTATCATTAATTATCAATTTGTAATAAGTTACTGCTAGAAAATAAACCTACTACATAGACAAGGCCGCATGAAGATTATAACCTGTGATCCAACTACATTCTAAGCCAATGTTGAAACTGTGCTTGTGTATAGTTTATTTCTTTAAACATAACTGAGGTATTTTCGTTCGATACTTCTAATTTTACGACGGAAAAAAAAGTCAAACAAAACAAGCGAGAAAGAAAAAAATCAATTTAGCCCTTTCATCATCCGCCCCTCTCCCTCCTCCTTTTCTTCTCCAGGTTTATCAATTTAGCTCACCCTCACCCCCTAGAGTATCCTATCAAGCTGTTTGAGATTCTATCCAACACCGTCCTCGTGTCCTGACCTATTTCAGACCCTCAGCTAATAGAGTGCGCTGCGTGCTGTATGAGGTTAGGTTAAGTTTTCCCTCCTACTTTTCTCATTAACACCAAGGAACAACCTGGAGCAAGGTTCTACCACTAGCTAAACATATATCCGGCATTTCTGAGGGGTTCTTAATTAGTTTTCATGTTGTTGTTTTTTTGGTTTTTTTGAGTGACATAGTTATTAGTAAAAGTTATTTAAATCAAATGTTTATGCAAATGTAGAATTTTTTATAAATAATAATTTAGTTGTGGTTTTAAACAGTTAATGAGAGGGAATAGAATAAAAAATCTATCTGTCCCAGCCAGTACTCGAACCTGGATCTCCTGCTTTCCGGGCCGGTATGTTAAATTTAATGTTGTATTGGGAATTTAATAAGTTATCTGGCTCGTCCCGATGGTGAATTATAAAAAAGTTATAGAATATGACGAAAAAGGCTTTTTAAGGAAAATATTTATTAATATAACTTTGATAGTTGAGTTTTTCCTCAAATCTTCCTTCCCAGGCAAGTTTAGTGTTTATTATTTTTTCGCTCATTGCTCACTCTAGATTAAGATATAAATCATCATATATATATATATATATATCAATAGAATAAATTATAAAATCAAGGAAATGAATGGATTCAAATTTTTTGTAAAACATAATTTTTGCTTGTCATATGTAGAAAAAAATCATTTAAATAATTTTAGTGGTCTAATTTTCTTCTTACATCATCATTGACACTTGATTGCAATATTCTTTTGCATGTTTTGATTTGGAAATACCATATTTAGTGTTAAACTGATGAGAGAGTAGCCGGGATCAGATTGCAATTTATGTCTGATAGTGCGTTCTTGGTCACTGACAATCATTTATCAATGAGCTGATAATCATTAACCAAATCAAATGCCATTCAGATAAGCAAACCATGAACCCTTTAACTGGAACACTGGGGAAAAAAAATAAATAGAATGAGTATATTCACTAAGAATGGTGGAGTTATCTGGATTAGTGACATGGCATAAGGCCTTATGTTCATGACCTCCCATGAAAACTGGTCTTTAGTACATTTTTCATTGGCCTGACGGAGTCATGAAATATGGAAATTCACTATCTGTGTATATTAAAAGACCCTCGGTAAGTGTAGTGACTCGGGACGGGCACTCTTTCGGGAAGCAGGAACGAGGGGTTATTAAAGATTTTACGCTCGAGTCTGAGTTCCCCTACCCCCTAAAAGTCAGCCTGTCTCCTAGGGGGGGGGGCTTGTGATTCCCCTGCACATAAAACAGGATACTTTCAGGAGACAGGATTGGGGGCAGTAAACAGTCCGAGACTACCGATCCTGTTTTTGTTATCTAATCTAGGGAAGGTTTTATGCGACAAATGTTTTCTAACGTTTTTTTTTACATTATTCCAAATTTGTTTTTTGAAAAAGAGTTTTTATTTTATTCATGCCTTGATGCTCATAAGAAAATAAAAATGAATGAAGTTGTATTGTACTTATTGCTTTAAGAATATGCCTAAGAAACCTTTAAAAAAATCTTCTTTTTTTTTCCCCCCTTAATCTTGAAATTATTAGAATTTTTTAAAATTATACTTAAGATAATTATCAATTTATTTGTATTCATTACATGCTTTAAAAAGTTCGGCCACCAATTTATCTTTAAAAGAAATCATTATTAATATCATTTTTAATGAAAAAATGGAGCACTAAAGCATATAATTTTGCATTTTTTACGTAGAGGAGATCATTTCAGGTATGTGGTCTGATTACCTATAAACGCAATTAAAGAAGTACAGCTTTTATGAATATAACAGTGAAATATTGTGAATCAAGTCAGAGAATAAAAATAAATGACTTTACCAAGTTCATTTTAATTACATACCAAATACTATTAATTTCGAAGAGAATTTTTTGACAGTCGAGTTTTATGAAGAGAGGGTTGTCAGGAATTCGGTCTTTGTAGTTGAAGAATTTAAAACTAATTTCTAATGAAAAAAATTTTTATTTTAGAAAACTTTACGCCTTAAATTTCTGGCCTTCATCAGACCTAAATATGAATAAAAAACACACAAAAATAATATAGAGACATCTCTTTATGGGATAATAATTTAATTCAACAAATCAGTTTTACTTTAGACACATCACTGCGTCTACAGAAAAAATATTTCTAGACTCTTGTCTGGAAGGATCTAAAGCCCTGAGAAAGATTATGTGTTTCGAAAATACTCAAAGGAATATTGAAAGAGAAATAAAGAATTTAGAGCAAATTTTATTGTTGTTTTTTTTATTTCAATTTTTGTAAGAAACATGGTACTTTTGATCTTAAAGATGAATAAATGAACTCATTGTGTATTAAATACAGTTTATTTTTTGGGTAACGTTGATTTTTTGGTGATGGAGGTGACATAAATGAAGAAGAGAAGTCGGCCTGAGCATTTTTTTTTTTTTTTTGTGCAACAAAAGAAATGGGATTCTTGGTTAATAGAATGGTACAGGGTCGTCTGGTGGGCTAAGAACCATCAACTAAAACACACCTTAAATACCTTTAAATGGAAAGTTTTTTTTTTGTTTTTTTCCCGTAGACATTATTATTAGATGTTTTTTGTTGGGGTTCGGTCAAGGTAGACCAAAAAATACAATTTTAAGATTGTGTATTTTTTAAATTATCTACGTAGAAAATTATGGCAGACATTTTAAAATATTCACATTTTAAAATTTTTTTTTGGATCTACCTTGATAGAACCCCAACAAAAAATATCTAATCTTAAACCCTTCTATATCCCTAAAGATATACAATTGTCTCACTGAACGCCAAATCTCTTAATCCTTTTTTGTACAGCTTTTCAAATTAAAGATTAACTCTGGACTACCATCCAGGATCTCATATCCTTTCCTTCTGTGGTACTTTTGGCTACCGCCTTTATGAATCTAACAATAATAACCAGAGCATATTATATGACCAGAGTCTTGCTACAAAAATACCTTTCCCCCTAATATCTTTAATATTACCCTTTACATTTATATACAATTACATACATATATAAATAGAGTATTGCGTATTACAATAAGCATTATATTTTTTTTCCTTTCTAAAGACATTCAATAATTTAATTAGAAGAATAGTCGGGCTAAACTCATTAAAATACAAGAATTTAGCCACTTCCTATAAGTCTTCCTTTGTTCTTTAACAGCTGAAATTAAGCAAAGGGACTTAAAGGAAAGCATTAATCTATCTGATTAAAGTTAAAGCTTATAGAATGTAATATGATACATATGATATAATGTTTTGCAAAAGAATATATAAATAATTCAATGACACCTAGTATAGAAGATATTTAGGAATGTAACTCCTGCCCCCTCAATTTCCCCCTGAGATAGCTTTCCTCTCATTGGTCAATCACACTCATCCTAGGATCCGCCTCCAAAGAAGCATGGTAGATCCGCATGGCAGTGTACTCTCTTCCTCGCAGCGTACTTCCTATCTTGGTATAAATCATGAGGCTAAGTGTACTTCGCCGTAACTTTCCTTCTAATTTATAAGAGGCTTTTAAAGCCTCAGCTCTCACTGAAAGCCCTAATCCAACAGGCGGGGGGCGGAGGGAGAGTTTGTTTGACCACTTTCCCGATATGTTCCGAAGTTAATTGACTCAGACTCTTGACCTCAAAAGCCCCCACCACTAGTCTTGGAGGATTTTCTTCACAAATTGTTAATACTTTTCCATTTAGATTATTCCACCAGAACGGTTTATTACAAGAATCAATCATTTTGAGTTAAAATATAGCCATCGGTCTCTATCCATGCTTTCAAAAGTAGATCTATAAGAACAAGTCGGACAGGACATTTCAAATACCAGTAAGTCGGATTTTGGATTGAATCTAATTAAATTTTTCAAAAGCCGGAAAGAAGAAATTTTCCTAAATTTTTTAAGTATAGAAGTCACTGTGTAGCTGCGTAGAGTAAGCAGATTTCCCATTGTTTCATTTACAAACGCGTATGAAATGTAGTAAATGACTAATTTGATTGGTTGAAGGCTGGAAAGGAAGAGAAAAGTTAACTAAAATGGCACTTGGTCGACATAGAAGGAAGTGATTGTGGGAAGCGCTCAACCATCCTAGTTCATGTTTCAGAATGGACAGAAGTGGCTTTATACCTTTGCTTGAATAAAAATAGATGTACATAGAATGGAGACAAAGGACTATTGGTTTTCTCAAACCCATAATATTAAATTATTTCTCTAAATATGGAAATATTTGTTCTATATCTATTATTAACTGATAATTTATTAAAGTGCAAATCTGTCTTCTATGAATATAAAACATTCCACAATAGAGAAAAGTTAATTTCAGAGCGAGTAAAGTTAAAAATAAAAATAAAAATAAATAAAAGACTTGGGGGAGAGGAATGGAGTGATGACGAAAATGTGCGCCATTAGAATATTGATGAAATAGTTTTCAAGGGATGTGGGGGGTGGGGGGAGGTCGGCCTTGCTAGACTGCATTATTCAAGTACCCCCTCCCCCTCCGTTCTCTCCTTGTCTTATTCATGTCCGGGCACTCCGACAAATAGAGCTAGCTCTTCATATTTCTCTGCGCTAGACTGCAAGAGGTAGTCTTGTGGCTCCAGCAACGGGCTCACATCTCCAGCTCTGCTCTTGTCGTAGGCTGGAGATATCAGTCAAACCACGTCTCAGACGCGCCTTTTGAAAAATTTCTTCCATTCTTCACCAATCCAAACCAAAGTGAAGTATTAAATATTGTCCTTTCAAAATTGGACATAGACACAATTGAGTGTGTGTGTGTGAATATAGTTATACACACACATATATATATATATATATATATATGTGTGTGTGTGTGTTTGTGTGTGTGTGTGTTTGTGTAACTCAGGTAGCAGCCTGATTGAACTTCCTAAGTTTTTTCTTAATGAAGTTTGATTTATCTTTTTGAAATTTAAAAGTGTGTTTATTATTAAGCAATTTTATTCATTGGACGTATAAAAGAGTGGGGGAGATTACCTTAAATCTTAATTGGGAGTAATAAATGTTTCTTTTTTTCGCTTCAGCGGGTATAATATATAATATTTGTGATATATTTAATTTATTTATGTTACGCTAAAAATATTTTTTTTTTTTTTTTTTTTTTACAAATTACATCGTAAGTCCAACTTAAATAACTAATAATTATTTAACAAATTTGAATTATAAATCAACCAAATTCGGTAATGAGGTGCTTTTAAGAATAATTTCGAACAACTTGGAAGCAATATTTGGCCATTTCCACATTGATCCGTGACAAATAAAAAAGTCCAGTAAGAGTTGGCAATATTCCCACTAAAAAAAAAATTAATTTTTCTGGCGATACATATAATTTCAACCAAGACTATATATAAAGTAGAAGGTTTTATGGGCTCCCTTGAAGAAAAACTTTCTTGTGCTTTGCGGTTTATTAAGTCTGCTTAACATCAGTTTTACACTTTGAAAGAAATTTTCTATGGAATTTTCTTTTCTCTGTCTTATTTTTTTTTCTCCTCAGATAATATAAATAAAAGAGTCTGAAATCTACTCTTCTGACTTCCAACGGAAGCGATGGCCCTATAATTACCATATTCAACAGCTCGAGAACTTATAAATGGATGGTTCAGAGCGTTATGATTCTCTTCCATGAAGATATCATGAATATTATATTCATAAATCTTAAAGATGGATTATGATTGTAGTTCAGCTGTGCGGGATATTGCAGGACCTTAAATTCTAGAAATATCCTAGAACCTCAAATAAATGTCAACCTTCTGTCCTCCTTGGAAGTTGAATCATATTATAAGAGATCAAAGCATTGCAGTTTATTTTTAAATAGATTAAGTAAAATGCGTGCAAGTACCTTACAAAGCGGCTGTAGAATGTATGTGAGACTATAGACCTGTCGCTATAAATTCTGAATTACAAAAAAAAAAAAAAAAAATTAGTTTCACTATAGAGTCCATCCATCTTTGAGGATAGATTGGCATTCAGTTTTTTGTCTTTATTGTTGACATTGATATCTACTTTTTGTGGATCTAAAGAGCACAGTTAAAATCCATTGTCTCAGGTCCTAAATCCTAGAAAAATCCTGTACTTCAGGGCGGAATCGAACCTCTCTGTGCTTCCTGGACATTGCATTATATAATTACAGATCAACTATATTAATAATTACTTCTAATTTTGGTATATGCATTTTGTTAGATGCATACGGCAGTGTTATTGTTCCGGTTTTTAATGAACCTTATATTTAATTAATTCAGGATAAATCTCAAATATTAGGATAACTAATCTAAAAGGTTATTTTCACTACCAATGAATATAGAACTATCATACCTTCTATTATCCGTCTTCATGGGTTTCTGCAAACAATCTTCTGTTGGCGAGCGCTTTCGGACATTGTCCATCTTCTTGGCCGAATACATGTGTTCACTGTCAGTGTCTGTATTTAACTCCTTGTTGAATACAGACAGTGACAGTGAACACGTGCATTCGGCCAAGAAGATGGACAATGTCCGAAAGCGCTCGCCGGATAATAGAAGGTATTATATTAGGATAACCTTCAGGGTAGTGCCCAACTATCGGCTTCTTTGAGGGGAAGCCTGCATCCATTGGTTTATCTTCGTTGTCGACTTTCATACATACCGACTGTGGGCTCTGGAGGGTTATTGCTGTAGTAGTTCTTCAATTTCAGATATACCCTGAATTTGAAGACCAACAAAGTTGCTTGTTTGAAGATAAAAACCTAGAAATATATATATATTATTTTGGTTCTCCAAGAACAATCTTCACATTTGTCTGTTCCCTTGACAGTAGTAGCGAATCATTGACTTCCTTACAAAGGAATTGTCTTCCATCCAGTAGCCCACTTTACTGTCTACAGATTGTGGACAACTTCTGCTGCAGATGAGAAATATCCTGGTATTCCGGGACAGATTCAACCTTTCTCTTTCCCCTTGATTGAAGTAATTAGTAATTATATCTTTATTGTACAGAATATTGACCCCAACAGTATGGCTCTGGACAACTGTTGCAGGAAATTTCACAAATACCCGAAGGAAGCTGTTTGAAGTTTCCAGGAGTGCTGTGGCGAACAGTTTGTCTCTCGATACACTTTCTCTTCTCTTCGGAGAAATGTTATTCATGCTCAATTTGATCTCTACAGTTATAAATCTGAATTTTGGGAAAAATACCTAAATTCCTTGACACCGTTTTCTGTTGTATGTTTCCAAATGTTCATTAAACATATGGGCTCAATGGAAGACACTCTGTGTAATCTCAAATAACAATTAACTTAACAATTATCATTCATCACTAAACATATTTAAAATTAAACTAATTATCAATAACATTTAACTAAATTTCTTATTATTCATATTTTATTCTTTCTAATTGGACTGTGTCACTTTATTATTCATTCCTAATATTTCACTCATCTTACTGTAGGCCTCTTCAATGTACAGTAGAAGTGAAGAAAGGGTGAGGTTATTTATACCTGTTGGTTCCTAAAAATTGTTATACTGTGACTAAAAATTTGTATATTTTTTATTATTGTAACTATTGGTTCTTGTACATATAGTATAAATATTTCATCATTTTTTATAATAATGTTAAAAAATAAAATAATAAGAAAGTTAAATTTCGGTAAACCGGACAGGATTTTAGAAGAAGGAGTATGTTCAGCTTAAACTCTGAGTAATAATTACGATTAAGGTTAATATACGTTTCGTGGAAAGTTTGGACAGTATAAAATATCGACAATTTTAAGTGCAAGGGAACAGAATAAAAACTCTAACTGCCCCAGCCAGGACACGAACCTGGATGCACTAAATTATGTTCCCTTGCACTTAAAATTGTTTAAATTTACGTGGGATTAAATACCACAAAAAAATAATATTTATAGTATAAATTATCGTTTAAATAATGTAATTTGCACATGTTATGTTCTATAGCTGTTTTAAATATGTGAAAATGTTTAATATAGCTTTTCCCCATAAAAGCTTAATTTATAACCCTTGAAACTGTCACATGGATTAATTTAAAGTATTTTAAAGATTTAATTTTTAAAAAACTAAATTGAGAATTCTTTTTAAAAATGAATATAAAATATCAAGCTTAACTCTTGCTAGAAAAAAGTACAAAATATCTTGAAGTTTATGAGAAATATTTTATACCTGCATAATCTAAGCAAAATTTGTGTTCAAGCTCATTGATTGAAAGAAGGATTCGTTAGCGAAAATACAAAACCATTTAATTAAAATTTCTTTGAATTCCAGTGAACCGGAATTGTGAATCCCGGTGATGAGTTTAAAATCCCTGAATAAACTGATTAGGACTCGTTCAAAATTAAAACTTCCGGCTAAACAAACAGCAAACCCTTAAGAGAGAAAAGACTATTGAGGTGGGATTTCACAGGAACGTTTCGTTTTTCTAATCGGCTGTTTTAGAGAGCGTTGGAGACTCTCTAGAGTGTTCGGTTTTCTGTTTCCTACGACTTCATCAGCAGCCCTGGGAGTGGGAGGGGATAACGGAAGGAGGGGAAAACAGGGCGCGGAGGGAGTTAAGGAGGGTGGAGGGTGAATTCTGAGAGAATCAGCTCCTTACCTGTCCATCGCCCCCCGCCCCCTGTTCCCTGGAGAGGGAGAGGGAGTAGGGCTGATGAGTAGAGCACCTAATCCCGAGGCTACATCTAAGAGGATTTCAGGCCGAGGGCTTAGAGCTCCTGAGGAAGACCTCAAAAGGCTCAGACGTTTCACCAAGTTCTCTGTAAGCTACCTTCCCCTTCATTCCAACCCCCACCCACCCCGCATCCACTACTCATACTTCCTATAAAAAGAATATAGAAAACCTATATATCATGCCCCAAGGGTGCTTGTAATTATATATTTAATTCCCAATGAGATAAAATTATTCTAGGTTGTTATCAATTAATTACAAGACATTTTGCCTTTTTGAAAAAAACAATAGTTTTTAAAACACAACAATTCTGTCATTGAAATAAATGAATTCACATATATTATATTTATTTTATTTTTACTAACCTAACTGCAACCTAACAACGGAAAACACACCTTACTCTCTCATTATTCCGTTGTAAAAAATGTTTGAGAATCTTATTCTCTTTATTTAGATCTGTCAAAACTGGATAAATCTTTCACCATGTCTACATCTAAAAATTCAAAATTTTAATAAATATTGCAAATCAGATTTTCTGATGTTTCTCAATAACAAGACCAGGCTTAAAATTTTTACCACTACAAAAAATTCAGTATTTTTTCGCAGAGCTTAGGTATTTGGGAAACATCCTACCGACTGCACCAGTTAACTTCAGGAGTGTTATATTTAAAGGGTGTAAAAATAAAATATTTTGAATCTATTTGAAACGCGATTGGCCATGATTTGAGACTAACTTACTTACCGGGAACACCCTATATATGTGTATATATATAAGCATACTTTCCTTTACAACTTCCTACTACCTTGTCTTCTACAGATCTCTAGCAATCTCTTCCACTCATTCGCCTCTAATCTGGGTCATCCCGAATTCAGATCACTCTCTCCCTCTCTCTCTCTCTAAAAGCCATAATTCGAGGCTAACTTCATTAATATTACCTTTTGCCAAGATACCCCTCTCACTCCTTTCCATTTCTCAATCCTCTTGCAATTACAACTATTGATTCATTTCCATGATTCGGTAATTAAATGCTTCTTTAATGCTTTCGGTATATTATATTATAAATTTATATATTTTAATAAATAACAATTTTTAATTTTTATATTTAAACAACTGAAACCTATCGCTTTAACTAAACGCCTAAACTAAGCGATTCTCTCAGATTCTTAGTTATTTAAATTAAAATGGAGAGTTTTTTTTACCGTATAGATTATTGGTAAAGAATTTCTGTTGGGATTTGGTCAAGGTTGATCCAAATAGTACAATTTTTAAAGAAATGTACATTTATTCAAATCCTACCTCTCAGTCATGAACATTTGATCCCGGTGGCAAGACGTTTCCTCTCGCCTTCATGATAGCCCTGAAGATGACTTAAAATATTAGCCGAAACGTCGGCAGATAATAATAAACACACTTTTTTTTTTTAATTGAACTTTTTTTGTCAACCTTGACCGAAGCCCAACAAAAATTCTCAATCATTAGTTATTTAAAGTTTCCATCAAATATTTGCAATTCCGTTTGTTTAATTTTTTTATAGCCTTTTTTTACATATTAAATTCTGTTAAAAAAATAAAAGCATTTTGTAATTTGATTACAATGAATAATAATAAAAAAATTACATTAATGAAAGTCACATGAGAAGGAAAGCGACCAGTGACACCACTCGCTTCGGCGGTACTTATACTAAAATTGTTCCAAATTAATTGTTTTTTTCTCACTCATAGTGCTGTCTATTAAATATTGATATATTATGATCCGAAATTTCTGAAGTTTACTTCTCTAAGTTATATAAGCTTTTATCTAATCTTTGTATTTCAGGCATATTCCTGTTACAAATCAATCAATTTTTTGATTTTGTAACGTAAATTTGATTGCTCTATACTTCTGTTTAATTTTTTTTATTTATTGTAATAAGTTTATTATAAAGTACAGTATGAAAATGAACTCTTTCCAATTTTATGTTGATTACTGAGCTGGTGATGATTTGTTGCAGGCTCCCTGTCAGGTGGAACTCGAGAACTGGGTGAACAGCATTCACTCGGCGTGCGCAGCTGCGTTCGCAAGGCACCGCGGCAAGACTGGGACACTGCACCTCTTGCAGGACGAAATACTCAGGCTTGAGAAGACCATAGAATCGGTAAGTCCTTCTAGACTTTTCACTAGAGTTCTACCTCTTTTGGCAGATTTACCCCCAAACAAATCGAGCTATTCCTACTTATATTCCTAGTTTTAAATCATTTCTGCAATGCTTCACATATTCCTATTGAGAGAAGATATGAGCCTTCATCAGTTCGATGTATCGACTGCATTTCTAAACGGAGAATTTAATTAGAGATCAATATATAGTAACCCGAAGGCTTTTTAGGGATGGTTTGCAGATAACATAAAAGTCTTTACGGTCACAAACAGGCTCCACGTTGCTGGAACGAGAAAATAAAGAACTTCCTAGCTGGCATCGGTTTTCAAAGTTGCTCAGAAGATCCTTGTTTATTTATCAAAAATTTAAATTGTAAAAAGATTCTATTATTTTTGTACGTTGACGATGGATTGATTGCTGCTTCGGATGAAAGAGAAGCAATGAAGCTCTTAGACAAATTAAAACAGGAGTTATAAATCAAGAATAAACTAGCCGATTTCCATCTTGGATTGGAGATAAACAAGAGCGAGAAAAGTGACAAAATAAGCCAATATTCTTACATTAGGAGGCTTCTCAAAATAATTCAGATGGATAAGTATCGACCTGTTAGCACTTCAATTTTAAAGTGATTCAAACAATGAAAAATACAACAGAAACATCAATACAACGACCTTTCAATATAGAGAAGCTGTGGGATTGCATATTCGATTAACATAGCTTCAAGAGTTCTTGACGATTGTGACATAGCCATCGTATATTACGCTATTCGAAAGGGACGTCTGACCTTGGGATACTGTTTAAGAGAAACCATAGAAGGCAAATCTTCAAATGTCACTCAGATGCAGATCTTGGTGGTGACAAATTAACTACTGGTATTGCTTGTATGTATTCTGGTTGTGTCATTCCATGGTGTAGTAAAAGACAGAGCTCGGTTTCTATCTACACCACTGAAGCAGAGGTCATCGCAACAAGTGAGGGAACAAGAGAGATCGTTTGGTTCAAAAGATTTCTTCAAGAGTACGAATCATACTTCAAAGAAGGTATCATTTTTATGACAATAACGCTGTCATTAAACTAACAGAGAACCCTGTGTGGCACAAACGTAACATACGTATGTATGTTAGAGCCACTTCTTCGTTGGAGTAAAAGTTCAAGAGGGAGAAATTCATATCCGGAGAGTGGACACCCAGAATCAGCTTACTGACGGTTTAACGAAGCCTATGCAAAGTCCAAGACTGAAGAAACTTAATCAAGATTTGGGACTATTTTGAACATTCAATCAATTCAAATTTGAATATTTATTATATTTAATTTATTATTACTGATAATTCTTCCAAGTAAATTATGAAGGAAGGTGATGCAGTAAAACATCATTTAATGTAAAAATCTATCCATGTTATGTAACCTTGATTGAACCTTCCAATTATTGAGTTTGTGATCTTGTTAATGTTAACCATGTGTCTCGTGTTCAATAAACTTTGACTTAAATTATCAGTGAGAAATTTATTGAAATAATCTGAAAAAAAATCTGCTTAATTAACGAAGCTCTTGTGTGATTAACTTTAATCTTATAACTCATATATCTGTTAATAAGTTCATCGGGCAAGAAAATGAAACAAATTTTGAAGTGAAGAGCAATCGCGAATGGTTCATTTCAGCGGGAAGTAGGAGGACAACTAGAGATAATTACGTCACTTTGGATATTCAGAATTGTTCCCAACTCAGCAGCCTGGATGACACCCAAGTTTCGCCGATATTAGCTCTCGAATATTATTCAAGAACTCTATTCTAGACTATTAGTTATTTGGAATATCAGGTTCACAATCATGGGCTGTAAGTTTAAGCAGGTCTCCTCCACAAGGAATTATTCATGTTGGAGCCGAGAATTTCGCAGTTATCCGCTGATCCTATATATAGCACGAAAGAGCTGCGTACACTGAGCAGATTTTCAAAAAGAGTTTTTTGAAAATCTGCTCAGTGTATGCATATTTGCATGTTTTTTTCAAATTGGTTCTTTTTTCAATATTGTTTTCATAAACTTTTAATTGTCTTACACAGTTTTCTACTTTCATACTCTTGATATCACATTATATTATAATTCTCTATTATACTAATTTCAAATATTACTGTATTCTCATGACATTGTATTTCTACAGCCCTGAAGATGGCTTACAATGTAAGCCGAAACGTTGGCAGATAATCCT
>KZ807853.1:89442-116716 GCA_000696205.2 Oncopeltus fasciatus
ATATATATATATATATATATATATATATATATATATATAGTGTGTGTGTGTGCCAAAGGCACTGGATTGTTACTATATAAATCTAATTGTATTATATTGTTGCTATATTAAAATTGTTTATCTATTGTTTCAATTTTAATTGTTAATTTACTTTTGAAGTTATATAATTTATATTTCTGCTTTTAAAATGGTTTTGTATCTATATTTGTGTATGTCTGTGTGTTCGAATATAACTTATTGCTCACCAAGTACTATATAACGTAATTTAAACAAGCACTGCATTAAACATGATGTTGATCGCCCTAAAACCTGATCCTAATCATATATATAAGTGTATGTGTGTGCGTGTGCGTGCGTGCGTCCCAAAGGAACTGGATTGGAATCCCTGTTCTCTCAGTCCTTAATTCTAAACTGCAAGTTTTGAAGTTCCTTTACAATGTACCGCTGTAGTCACGACGTTAGAATACCAAGCGGGTGGTTGAGTACACTTCCCAAGAAAGCTGGCTATTCGATACTAATTGTCGGATTGTTGAATTTCGTCTCGTCATGCAGAGAATAAACCACTGCAGTAAAACACTGTTCGTCGAAGGTTAGGGGGGTCTGGGAATACGACTAAATCTCCCTGCTTATTGAAAAACTAACCGTTTGTGTATTTCTATTTATGTTTACACTTGCCTAAGGCTCATTAATACCACAGAAGTGGTAAAAGATCTCTCGTGTTTTTAAAGCCTACCAATAAATAAAATTATATACATATATTTTTTTCCTCATGACAGTAACCCTGCCAAAATGGAGTTTAATCTGTACATACCTTGCAAATATTGTATAAAATGTACATGTATAGTAAATAATTACATTAATTGGTTATAATATACAATAACCAAAAAAAAAATAAAGCAAATAACTAACAACTAAAGAACAAACGAACGAGAAAAGAAAAGAAAAAAAAATATATATATATATATAAAATTAGTTAAATGCCGTGTTTTAGCTTCTCCTCAATAGGATCAGTAAAGAATCAAAGAAATTTTTCAATATTCTCGTCATGGTTCCAATGGGATGGTTAAATTTCCTGATGGAAGGTCTGTTAAATCCAGGATTTTTGAGATATGATGCCACTATGCCAATTCAATGATACAAAGCAAAAGATTTACAAAATTCTGCTTAATATTTTCAATATACTTTGATGTTCACATAATTTAAAGATGCGTCCTGAATTTGAAATTATTATTATAAAGATAACTTGTTTCATTACCAAGCAATTGAATTACACACCATTAAACCTTGTGTTTAATAAATAATAATATCTATCTCATTATTAGTTCAATATGGGAATAATTAATTCATTATGCTTAAATATATGAGTAATATCTTTCCCTCGTAAGGACAGAAGTACGATTTCAAGAGAAATACTCAGCATTTCAGTTTGTTATAGAAGGAAACATTCATTGAAGTACAATCAGTAATGGTATATGTTTACATACAGGGTTATACAATTTCTGACTGATAATTAGGGAGTGTCTGTAATCCAAGTGCTCAAAGTAGAACCCCAAATGAAACATGATACACCTAGTGTATAAGAAGAGAGATGAATTAATTAGTAGGTAGTTCTAGGTGACTGTCACGCAGACTGAGAGAGGAGTTTCAATTAAGTCCCTCATCTCCATTCCTCATCCTACTTCCATATTAGCTGGAATGGCTTGTTTACTTCAGGAATACGCTGGAACTTTCTCAAATTATGTGTACAGAAATGTATTTCATTGTCAAAACTTTTCAATAATAGACAAAAAAATTTTTGTCTGTTTCTTATTTATTTTTTGAGGTTTTTTAAAATAATTTTCATTTTCACTAAACTATATACCTATGAAACAATATATTTTTAAAAACGGCAAAAGTCAAATTTGAAGAATTGGTGTATGAATATCCCAAATCCAACAAAAAAAATTGTGAAAATGTGTTTTCATTTTTTTTTTCAACATAGAAATGAAAAGTTCCGGCAAAGTGATACTTTTTTATATGTAGGATGAAAGCATGCTGTTGATCGGTGGATGAAAGCACTACTTTACTTGCCTCATGAAACTTTTCTCTTTTTTTCCTCATTTTTGTAATAATTTTTTTTAATGATTGTAATTACAAATTAACCATTATGGACAAATTAATTAAAAATTGTATTAAAAAAAAGTGTTATTATTTAAATATAATAGGATAAATCCAGGAGTATTAGAAATTGGGTAGAAAACCATAAATAGTCCTACCTCCATGATCCTAATTGGTTGCATGGGGATATAAAAAAAAAATTTTTTTTTATACCCACAAAAAGGAATTAAAATTTAAAAAAAAAAAAAAAAAAAAANCTAAAAAAAATAAAAAAAAAAAAAAAACTTTTTCTAAAGCCTGCCTTTAAAATAAAATTAGCCTGAATAGATATCTTCAAAATTCCCTTATATTATTATGTGCTGCTACTTTAAATCATTAATGAGATCTTAACTCAACTTAAATTTGAGTTCATGATTAGCTTAAAAGTTTTTCATGGCTGTATATTGCTTTTGAGTTATTCATGCCATATCATTAGCAACTGAAAGTCATCTTCTGTTAATAATTTTTAAAAATTTAAGTAATACATAGTGAACAATCTTTAAATTTAGTTGATATTTTTTTAGTTTACGAAAATTTTACCTTTTTAATTCTATTCATGTACTTTGTACATTGTGATCTTGACCATGTGAACTGGCTTTTATTATAATAAGAACTAAATTTTTAAATAAAATTTAAAAGTTCAATCTAAATAAATATTAAATGTTCCAGTGTTAAAGAAAGAGTAATTTAAAATTAGATTACTTTTATATTGAAAGCTGTAATAGCTGCATATAATTTTAAAAAATTTAAAGCATTTTTCCAAAACTTTTTGTTTTAATTTAATTATGCAGTTTTTGTAACAAACAATTTTAGTGAAACTACTTTTCTTAAATTCTGAATTTGACATGCAGTTAAAATGCCAACATATAGAAAGTTTAAAATTTAACCTTTAGTAGTGTGTGTATAATTTTTGGTATGCATTGTTTATCTGTTCTTAGGATCATAAACTGAAGCATATGGCAGAGCTACAGCACTCAGTTGTGTCTGACCCTGAGACCAAGTCCCAGCTCTCACAACAGATCCTTCAGTGGGAAGAAAATCTTGAGAGACTACACTGTGAGCAATTCCGGCTCCGATGCTACATGGCCAGCCTACAAAGTGGAGAACTTCCAAATCCCAAAGTAAGTTCTTTTCTTTCTATTGCCAACATAATTTTATTTTGTTTGATTTAAAAAAAAATAAAAATTATGAAAAACTGTTTTTTAATCTTTATTTTTAAATAGGAAATATCCATATTCTGTATACCCCTGTGTGTTACTCAAGTAAATTTAGTTTAGAGTAGAGGCAAAAATGAGAAGAAATGGAATACAAGAAAATTTCCTGATCACTGAGCTTACACCTCTCACTTGTTATTTCCATTTCTTAGGATTTTAAATTAACTGATTCCTGTTATAATTTTAATGGTAAAGTCTAATTTGTTTAAAAGTTTTCTTTGAAATTAAAGAATGTTCTGAAATAAATTAAAATAAGAATGGTTCCCAAATGTGAGACTGCAGAGCCTTTTCCTTGAATACTTTCTTGAAATAAATTTAAAGGTTTTTTATTTTTTTTAATAACATATTTTGGAATAAATTTGTATTTACCTATTGCATTTTTTTTAACACTTTATCTCAAATTGTTTTTTGTGGGAACAAATAGTGACACACAACCATCTTTTGAAACATAGTCTTAACCAGGAATTTTGCCAATTTAAATTTTTTATTTGGGATTTTCAGAGCCTGTTGACTCATGTTTCTCGAGCTACAAAGTCTACCCTTAACAAGCTTGGAGTTTTCACTGTATCTTCATTCCACGCCTTCATTTGTGCTCGATCACCTTCCCTCTTAAACAACCTGCTAGCTGGTAGAGGAGCCACAAAGAGGAGACCTCCAATGCTCTCTAGATCAAATAGTGGATCTTCACGCAGGTCACTTCAGATGTCAAGAGAAGAACAAGAAAAGACTGTCAAAGTTTCTGTGCCTGAGAACCAGGTTAGAATAGAATTCAATTAGATAATATTATTTTTTCTGCAAGTCAAAAGTGTATGAATTACACAAATATCATTAAAACCATGACTATTCTTTTGGATTGTTACAAAGAAGTCTAGACTTTACAATGAACTGCTAAAATAAATATTTTCTTCAAAATAAAAATTGAATTTTACCTTACTAACAAATATTACTTGTATGTGTGTGTGTGTGTGTGTGTGGATGTGTTGCATTTATAATTTTTAAAACTTTGAGTTGCATATAAAAACTTAGTTTTGACTTTTTTTTATGAAATTAGCTTATTACAGCTCTAGTATATTTTCTATATTATTATCATATTTAATTATCTAAGATTATCTAACTATGTAAAAATGGTTAATATTACAAATTGACTAAGAATTTTAAAAAAAAAAATATGATATTGAGATAAATACCAAGCTCTACCTACAATCAAAATTGTGCTCGTGTCCAATTGATTTAAGTTTTTTTCAATCAATAAAGATTAAATCACTTTCAAGTCTAAGGCAAGAATCAACTTTTATTCTTGTTCCGCCTAAACATATGAAGTATATATATTATATTAAACAGTAATTACTATCAATTATACTATCAATTTTAGCATATAATATCCTCCTCCCCCAGCAAGTAAAAAGGATCTTTAATTTTTTTTTAGGTCTACTACTCTGGTGAGCCCATCTCGGCTGGGGTAGGTGGTCACTATTCCTTTAAGTCCCCATTGCATTCACTGTTTCTTCAGACAGCCTGGTAGACCAGTTATCCTTCCTTATTAGTCTGTCTGATGTTGAACTACTTGGTCTGCTTAACAAGGATCTCTCTCTCTCTAGGTACTTCCTGAGCCACTGCCGCCAAAAGAGATCAGTGAGTCTTTGGGCCAGCTGCCACTGTTTTTTCATGTCCATGGAACAACCTGCTGCTTGATCTGATAAAGAAGTGATTCAAAGTCCAATCTTCAGAAACCCGAGGTTCTTCAGATACCATCTTCAGTGGTCTGCTAGTCACCAGGTGCTCAGCTTCAGCCAGAAGAGTGATTAGTATGTTTTACTGTAGCACTCTGCTCTTAATCATGATGGAGAGGGCCTACTTATAAGTCGCCCCCAACTCATATGTGGGGTACCCGGAGAGAGAAAGTTCCATTCTATAGCTTGGTTTCCTAAATCCTCCTTTCTATAAATGGTCTTGAGATCTAATTTTGGCTGGCCTTCTAAAGGTGGTGTTAGCCGATAAGTAATTCTGAGAATTTGTTCTTGAAATCCAGGTTGACAGCTGCTGAGTATTGATAGGGAAATCTTGATCTTTCTTTACCTCTTAGAACTCTGGCTGTATCTAAGAGTGGAGAAAGTCGGTAAAGCGAGTGGACTTCTTCACTCATATGTTCTTCTGGAGACCTGATATTTCTTCGGTGAAGTCTTCACTTTGTGACAGCTTCCTCCACAGTTCCTGAGCCCTATTGAACTTGCTTGGTTGCAGAATGTCACCTTACATCCCTCGCTCTTTACAGTGGTTGACAAAAGAAAGGATCCTGACCTGTGTGGAGGCATCCATGGGTTCCCTCTCTCTCTTCACCTCGAAAGGACCTTGAATAGGGAGGGACGACTCAGCTTCTAAAGTGGCCCATTGGACTTTTCTGTAGCTCCAGAGGAACACTTTGTTCTCTTCTTCCATTGACTTAAGGTTTTTCAATTAATAAAGATTAATTGACCACTTTAGATTTAGACCACTTTCAAGTCGTAAGGCAAGAATGAACTTTTATTCTTGTTCCATCTAAACATATGTTAGTTATTAAACATATTAAGCAATAGCAACTATCGATTACAGACTATATCAACAATAATAAAATTCAGAGCTACTTATTAGATATGATAGAACAAAATAGACATACTTTTTTGTCCAAAAATAACAAGAAGGAGTATGTCAAGAACTAAAATTATAAAGCAGTAGGATAGAATGTTCTTTAAGTCTTCAAGTAATTTTTAATCTTATATTTAAGACCACTAGCAGGAAAAAGTTTTTCAATAATTAGCTGGTCCCTAAATAAAAATTAAATAGTATTTTTTTTAACAGTACTTTTATAGTATATTCAAACTATAAGTTTGAATATACTATTTATAGTTTTGGAAGTTATTCCATGAACTGTTAATATGTTCACATTCTCTACTTACCATAATCCATAGTTACCCATTCTAACACCATTTTGAGCTCAATCCAAGAAAACTGTTTGAACAGAACACCTCTAATTTCTTCATTATAGTCCTGGTATAATTTATAAGGTGTTATAATAATGCTTATTTTACAAAAACTAATAACCTCTCTATTTAATTCTTACTTACATAGTCCACTTATAACTCTTCCCAAATATATTTTCTTAAATATTGGAAAAGTAAAGACTCTTCCATATTTTCTACAGTATGCACATAGTTCACTCAAAGTATCTTTCTAGTACATTTAGGTACCCTACCATATAGTTTTTGTGTTTATTTCTCAAAAACTATTGAAGATATTCAACTTGTCTCCGTTTATTGCTGTAGCCCAAACCATATAACTCTCAAAGTTAATTTTTGTTCCTTCTTAACTATTACAGAAATACACACCCTAAAATTTTCTCTTCATCCTTATGTAATTTATGTATTTTAAACTTAATATATTTATGAAACTTACTAATATATAAGAATAAATTTTTGATTATGATAATTTTGTGGATAAAATTTATTTGCAAAAAATTAATGCTGTAATAATTAATTTATAATCAAGGTCTGTTGGATAAAATAAGTCAGTTTAATTAACAATAATAAAAAACTTTTTGTTTCATTATTTTTCAGTTTGTTAGTGTTTATCTCCGTGAACAAATGACAGTTGAAGAGTTTTTAGCATCAGCATGTAGTCGAAAGGGACTAAATCCAATGGAGCACTTTGTCAGAGTGAAAAAGCGAAGGGACATGGAAGATCATAACTACTTTGTTCCCCACAGATCGGATAGCATTGAAACATACGTAAGTACACACACACACACACACACACATATATATATATAAAATTAGTTAAATGCCGTGTTTTAGCTTCTCCTCAATAGGATCAGTAAAGAATCAAAGAAATTTTTCAATATTCTCGTCATGGTTCCAATGGGATGGTTAAATTTCCTGATGGAAGGTCTGTTAAATCCAGGATTTTTGAGATATGATGCCACTATGCCAATTCAATGATACAAAGCAAAAGATTTACAAAATTCTGCTTAATATTTTCAATATACTTTGATGTTCACATAATTTAAAGATGCGTCCTGAATTTGAAATTATTATTATAAAGATAACTTGTTTCATTACCAAGCAATTGAATTACACACCATTAAACCTTGTGTTTAATAAATAATAATATCTATCTCATTATTAGTTCAATATGGGAATAATTAATTCATTATGCTTAAATATATGAGTAATATCTTTCCCTCGTAAGGACAGAAGTACGATTTCAAGAGAAATACTCAGCATTTCAGTTTGTTATAGAAGGAAACATTCATTGAAGTACAATCAGTAATGGTATATGTTTACATACAGGGTTATACAATTTCTGACTGATAATTAGGGAGTGTCTGTAATCCAAGTGCTCAAAGTAGAACCCCAAATGAAACATGATACACCTAGTGTATAAGAAGAGAGATGAATTAATTAGTAGGTAGTTCTAGGTGACTGTCACGCAGACTGAGAGAGGAGTTTCAATTAAGTCCCTCATCTCCATTCCTCATCCTACTTCCATATTAGCTGGAATGGCTTGTTTACTTCAGGAATACGCTGGAACTTTCTCAAATTATGTGTACAGAAATGTATTTCATTGTCAAAACTTTTCAATAATAGACAAAAAAATTTTTGTCTGTTTCTTATTTATTTTTTGAGGTTTTTTAAAATAATTTTCATTTTCACTAAACTATATACCTATGAAACAATATATTTTTAAAAACGGCAAAAGTCAAATTTGAAGAATTGGTGTATGAATATCCCAAATCCAACAAAAAAAATTGTGAAAATGTGTTTTCATTTTTTTTTTCAACATAGAAATGAAAAGTTCCGGCAAAGTGATACTTTTTTATATGTAGGATGAAAGCATGCTGTTGATCGGTGGATGAAAGCACTACTTTACTTGCCTCATGAAACTTTTCTCTTTTTTTCCTCATTTTTGTAATAATTTTTTTTAATGATTGTAATTACAAATTAACCATTATGGACAAATTAATTAAAAATTGTATTAAAAAAAAGTGTTATTATTTAAATATAATAGGATAAATCCAGGAGTATTAGAAATTGGGTAGAAAACCATAAATAGTCCTACNATTTGGCTTCTCAGACCAATTAGTCTCAACAGTTATGGTTATTTATAAAAAAACCTCATTATAATATATTTTGGCCCAATTGTGTTATACTGAATAATATATTTTCATACTAGACTCAAGTGTTGATCAACTCTTAATATTTAATGATGTATAGGTATTTCAATTTTTTCTGAATAAGGCTTTGATGATGGGTTTAATTTTTTTAATATTTTCTTGATACCTGTAAAGAACAAATTGAAAATATATCTATTATTACAGGTACAGATATATATTACTACATATTTTCTCTACTCTTGTAAAAGGTACATCAATATATATTGATCTTTTCTAGTTACACACCCATGAAATAGTTGAAGTCTGCGCAAAAATACTTTATCAAGTAGAACTCCAAAGGACAACACTAGAGCACATGTGGGGTTTCTCAGTTGAAGCTGAACTGATAGAAAATGCTGACAGACAGGACGAACTTTGTTGCTATGTCAGCAGAGTAGAAGACAAGAGTGTAGCGATGCACAATGGTAAACAATTTAAATCAAATTTAATATTAATTTTAAAGTTTCTCAATTTTAAATTCTTCTTTTAAATTACTTAGAAATATTTTCTTTCTGGTTAATTTTTGGTCAGTTAATCAAAAAATTCAAGTATTAAACATTTTAATTATCTCAGATATGTACATCCTGGAACCATCCAATTAAGGAATTTAAGGATATATTTTGGATAATGGATACTTTAACCAAATATTTGAGTCTGGTTATCATATAATGTAATTTCTTCTACTACCCGCACTTTACTCCGAGTCTAAATCCTCAAGTAAGACGAATATATCGTCTTATGCTCGAAGGAGCTAACATTGTCAGCTCTTAGTTAGACTCTCATTTTTTTTTCTACATTTCTTTTTTTAAATACGGATTTTAGTTGTGATATTTAATCCCACGTTAATTTTATACAGGAAATCCAAGGGAATAGAGTGAAAAAATCTTACTACCTCAGCATAACTGCTAAAAGTGAAAAAAAAAAAAAATGACCGTTTTATCAAACTCAAGATTTTAAATGACATTAAATGTTTAAATCTTTTTTAATACTTACCATCAGTAATCCCTTTAGAGCATTCTTGTTAAATCCCATTAGGCTTCTTTAAAAAAAAATTTCAATTTAGTTATTTGTTTCAAAGAAGAAACACATGTATTTTGTAATTTAATTAAAAGTAATTGTAATTAAAAAGTTCTTCTAATTTTAAAGCATTACTAAAAAAAATTTCATGGCCTCTGAAGCAACACTTAAATTCATTAAAAATGAGAAGGAAGGTGTCCTTGAACAGTGCACTGCATAGCATTGATTTGATAAATTTAGCAGTGGAGATATAACTGAAATGAAGAATATTAATGGATATTGATGAGGTTCTGCAGGAAGCTATTAAGTCAAATCCATCGACAAGTATTCAGGAAGTTCACAGGGAGCGTGGTATGTCAAAAGATACTATTAGTTGCCATTTACCCTCCATGTGGAAGGTGAAAAAGAGCAATAACTGGTCCCTCTGCAATCAGGTATAAGGTTAGACAATTGTGAAAACTTATTTTTAAAAAACCTTCTGATATGAGATTTAACCTAATAAAAAGTGAGTTTGCAAATATCTTTAAACAATGGCTAGATCATATAGATATATATCATATATAGATCCAGGTAAAACTACTTTTCTGGTTGCTGCAAGAGGACACTTGAAAGAAAAATCCATGCTTTGCGTTTTTTGGAATGTGTTTTGAAATGTAAATATTATGCCCATAAAATGGGGAAAATGGGAAGTTTTATTCATCACAAATTTGTCCTTTATGAATGCTCTGAGTACTGAACTCTACTGCAAACAACTGGAAAGATGTGTGAGCAGTTGACTGAGCATTATCCTGTTTTCATCAACCAAAAAGGAGTTTTATTCCAACAAAATAGTGCTCGCCCTCACACTTCCCATCAAGCCAAGGAAAATTTTAAAGAACTGCATGGGTTCGAACTTCTGCCTCATCCACTATATAGTCCAGGCTTTGCACCATCGGATATTGTTTTGATCCATGCCCCATTTTTTTCAAGGAAAAATATTATAATTTTGCAAAAGTTGAAATTGTGGTCAAAGGTTTCTTTGTCAGCCATCCCAAGGAATGGTAGCAGCGTGGGATCGAGCAATTGACAAACAGACGGCTAGTGACGGTAGATAACAATGTTCTGTACTTTAATATTGATTGTATTTTGTATCAAAGATATAATACAAATATTTAGTGGAAAAATGGTCAGTTTTTTTTTTAATTTAACTTTAACTTAAGCTTTGTGCCCTCATACTTTGACTTTATATATAGATCTTTAATACTATTAGTATTCTCATATATAATATATATATATATATACATATATATAGCTTAGAATGTCCTCAACACTGTCCAGTGAAACTGATAGCCAAACTAGCGAGCTGTATTTAGTTCAGAAAGTTATTTGACAGACATTTGAAAACATTTACAAAAGAGCTGATATTTTGTAAAATATTTCTTATGGCTCAGAAAAGTACTGATTTTAAAAATTCTTCCTCCATCTATTCCCCCCCCCCCCNCAGGAAGCCAAAATACTAAAGGAACCTCTATTTTGTGAATAACCAATATAGTCATGACAATGATAAAGAAATAAAATAAGAAATCTCAAGAATGCAATCTTGGATTAAACTATTCATTTCTCAGTATTACAGACAGTTTAACCACAAAAAAAAAAATTACCCCTGGCTCATTAGCCTGAGCTCAAATGAGATCAAATTTGATATTAAAATTAAAGAAATAATATAGTATACTAATTTAATATTAATAAGCAGATTAAAGTTTGTCTGTTTTTTTAGGTATAATAAAAGGTGATGAAATCATGGTGATCAATGGGGCGATAGTCTCTGATCTGGATATGATGTATCTTGAATCAGTTCTTCAAGAGGAGCTTAGTCTTTGCATGATGATGAGAAGTTCAAGGACAGAGCCCCCAGAAACAACAACAGGTGGAGGAAACCTTCTTCACCCAGATCTGGATATTGAAAGCCTTGTCTGCCCACCACCCCCTTCTGAGCCTCCTGTCATCTCCGAGGAAATGATTTCTGGACTTATTGTCCCGGCTCCAGGATGGAGTAAGTAGTATTAATAATCTATGAGAGGAGTCACAATAAATTCCTCCATGCATTATCATTTTGTTTTTATTTTCTTAATTAATGCTTATATGTATTGATCTTCTCAGTATTATTAAAACATATTGCAGCCATTGTACATTTTCTTATCTCCTTAAATTCAACTTTTAATAGGTTTAAAGTCATTTTTGATTGATTCTCATGTGCTTTTGAAGCTTAATACTAAGATGAACAATTATCGATAGGTTAAATACCATCTATTTATTTGGCTTCTCAGACCAATTAGTCTCAACAGTTATGGTTATTTATAAAAAAACCTCATTATAATATATTTTGGCCCAATTGTGTTATACTGAATTCGAATAAAAATAGAAATAAAACGTGGAGACTTTGTACATTGCTAGAAATAATAAAATATCTATTATTTTTTAAACACAGACCAAAGGATCCCATTTTCATTATGGAGAAATTCTGAATTATTTTTTTCTAATTTGTTGTTTATTTGAAATTATTTATGAGCTTTATCCTTTAATGGGTGCAAATTTTATATTGGTGGTTGGGGAAAGAATGATGTTTGTCTGTACACGCTCACATTTTTTGATCACATAGCTTTGGATGGTGTATGATGTGCTCTTGTCCCTAGACTTCTGCTCATCCTGCATAGTCTATAGTTTCATGTAAGTTTGAGTTAGTCAATTATGGGACAATGTGAGGTAGGTATCTGCTTTGTCCTTTGTCAAATGATGGATTTGTCTCAAAAAATAATAGTGAAATATTTATGTAAACTTTTGTAATAATTTATTTTCAGAAAAAATTAATTATTGAATGACTTACTGTAATTCCTTATTGACTATCAATTTTAAATTTTAAATTATAAGGACTTATTGAAAAAATAGTATACACATTCAAGGAGAAAGATTTACATGTAGCTAATTATTGTGTGATAAATTTTTAATTATAATTTATATATATTATTTGTTATTTATATTGAAATTATAGGTTTTGCCTCTATTTTTTAGTTTTCTATTGTTTCAATAGATTATAAACCACCCTGAAGGTTTAATAAAGGGTTAAAAGTATAAATCATAAATGGTATATTTTACGAATTAATGGACTAGATGGTGCACAGGCTTTTTGAGGGCTAAACTGTGACTATGATTTTGATTATCCCTTAAATAGTAATTCAATAAATAGTATGAGAATTGTATGTTAAAAACATGTTATATTCATCATCTGCATATTTACTCAGAGCAACTTAGTTCCTTAAATGGGCTAATAGTACTTGGGTGGTAAACTGTACACAGAATTAATACCAAATTTTGATGATACTCTAATTACTTATTGGGTTAAAATAAAATTTTCTTTGTATGTTTTATGTTCATTTATTCGCTATTTGCCACTTTTAACATTTAAATATTGTTAAAATTTTATTTTTAAAAAGGAATTGCCATTAAAAAAAGCTATTTAGAAGATGCACTTAAAGCTAAAGACTTTTCAGAAATTCTAATTAGAGATTGAATAAAATTATAAATAACCCATTGAACTGTGTCACTATTTATAAGGCAATAATGAAAAATGATTTTTAATAATCTAAAATAAACACTTTAAGGTATCTAAAAACATGAACTTCTATTAAAGAATTGGAATCTATATTCAAAAATTTTAGGTGTTATATAATTTATAGAAAATTACATACATGTGCTTTTTAGTCAAATACTGCAATGTGATGGTAATTTTACTCTGAACTGCAATGGAGCAGTAAGCATACTTAAATAAATGGTCCCTTCTCAGGTTACTTATAGAAAACTTAACTAAATAATTATCAAATATACATATAAATGTGTGTGTGTGTCAAATTATGTCATTGACCTTCAACTGATCTGAAGCGTATAAGAAAGTACCCAACTCATTTAAGAATGAAACTGGCTGAGTTATATTTGTGGCCTTGTAAGATACATTACATAAAACAAGTCATTACAATGCTAGGTGGGGATACACCTAGTCACACTTCAGTTGTCCCAGAGCTATGCTCTTTGCACATGGCTTTTATCTCTTCTGCGGGACTTTGGCAGGTCTTCCTGGATTTGGCTTCTAGATTAGTTTTTTTTTTTATTTCGTGTAATTATAATTAATATAACTATATAGTCCAGGCTTTGCACCATCGGATATTGTTTTGATCCATGCCCCATTTTTTTCAAGGAAAAATATTATAATTTTGCAAAAGTTGAAATTGTGGTCAAAGGTTTCTTTGTCAGCCATCCCAAGGAATGGTAGCAGCGTGGGATCGAGCAATTGACAAACAGACGGCTAGTGACGGTAGATAACAATGTTCTGTACTTTAATATTGATTGTATTTTGTATCAAAGATATAATACAAATATTTAGTGGAAAAATGGTCAGTTTTTTTTTTAATTTAACTTTAACTTAAGCTTTGTGCCCTCATACTTTGACTTTATATATAGANTGTATAGTGTAAATAGGAACAGGTGGGACAAAGAGTGTAGTTAACAATTAAAAAATAAATTTTCAGAGAGATTTTACTCTTTGTATTTTTTTCTTATTGTTCACTACACTCTTTATCCCACCTGTTCTTATTTACAAGGTATATCTCAGCCACGATTGTTTCATTTCACACACACACACACACACACACACACATATATATATATATATATATATATATATAACTTTGATCCCCTATCATTTATTTTATAATTTTTTTATTATGATAAAAAACTCTGCCAATTTAGTAATATATTATTTCTTAAATCCAAAATAACAAACACTTGTTTTCAAAATCTCAAGGTCAGGAAGCCAAAATACTAAAGGAACCTCTATTTTGTGAATAACCAATATAGTCATGACAATGATAAAGAAATAAAATAAGAAATCTCAAGAATGCAATCTTGGATTAAACTATTCATTTCTCAGTATTACAGACAGTTTAACCACAAAAAGAGTTCTAATTTTTAATTGTTAATTGAACCCCCATAGAGTTTTAGCTAAGCCTTGGTGATAACACATCTATAACCAAGCTTCTTTGAATTAACAGCCTTCTCTTAGCTGTCCTAGCAGAGAAAACCCCTCCCTTTTTATTGCTGGGAAATAGATAGTTTTTTGTTTTTTTTTATGGAAAGTTCTAATTGAATATACATATATATCACTATTTATATATCACTATCATATACATATCATATATACCACTATATTTGAATCATAACTGCCTGACAGAGCAGGGAAATGTTTCCCAAAAATATTTAGTTGTTGCAATGCTATTGAATGCAATGAAGTAAAAAATTTGTTACAATAAGACAAAACAACTAAATTATTTCTTAAAACTTTAATAATAATAAATCTCTTAAGATTTACTAACTTAAATTCTAAATACTTAAATTCAAATTTTTTGGCACTGGTATATATTTCTCAAAATTACATATGAAAAAATTATATTAATTATTCCACACAAATTTTTGAATTTTACCTAATGTTTAATGACTAAATTTCAACTCTTAGCCAGTTTTGAAGAAGAAAGTCTTGCTTAAGTAGTCAATCAGTTGCTTCTGAAAAATATAAGAGGCAACTCATTAAAAAAATAATGTAATTATTGTTATTCAGTGGAATATCAATGGTTTTTGTAATCATTGGAAATATTTGGAACCTATAATTGGAATGAGAATAATATCTGTTTAGCAGCTATATTAGAGACACATTTTAAAATATTGATAAATTGAATTTTACATTTTAAATTTGACATTATTCAGAATCACTTTACAGGCTGTTACAATTTACTTAGAGGAACATGTATTCTGGTAAAATAAGCAAGTACAAGCAGTGTTAGTTAGCTCTCGACCCTTCACAATTTGCAATATTTACCTACTACTGCTGCATATGTCTCACCAAGGACTGAGAATACATCACTGTCTAATCTTTCATTAGCTTCACCTTTTTTTAACTATAAAAATTATAATGAAAGTTTTGTGATGACCCTCATGGGAGTGTCCTTTTCAATTTAATAAAAATGGATCATTAAATTTTTCTTTTTTAGTTGGCCAGTGAAATGGATGCTTTCAAGGGCTGATTGGCCTACTGATCAACTCTTAGTAAATCTCACCAAAATTTATATCAATGGATCCAACAACCAATCAATAATATTATTGAACAATAAAATAATGTTAAATGTTAAAAGCTGCTAAAAAAACTACTCCATAATCAAAATATAAAAAAAATTCTTCTTCCATAAGCCATAATTTTTTTTTTTTTAATTTCTTACTGATATAATGCATCAATTAAAAGTATTTAGTAAGAAGTAAATTGGTTAAATTTATAAACCTATTCAAATCTCACTTCAACATCATATTTTTCATTATAAGCCAAAAATGAAGAACTTTTTAAAAGATTTTTGTTAAAGTTAACTAAAGAAAATCAATGAATTGTTCTAAATATCACTAACAAAATTTTTAAGACATTCCCACTATTTGGACCAAAGCTTCAATGGTTCCTATTCTTAAACAGACCAAAACTGTGTGTGATGGTGAAAGTTGCTGCCTCATCTTATTAAACAGTTCATTCTGTAAACTTGCTGAAAATTCTCTTCAAGATGAAGATAAAAATTTGAAACCAATAACTTAATTTATAAATTTCAAAAAGGATTTAGGTAATAGAGTACCACTGATAGATTAGACTACCTTGAATTTTACTAAATTCAATTTTTGAATATAAAAAGCACAGTTCTCAAAATTTTTATTGACATAAAATACGAATTTCATTGCACTTGGAGAATTTCTAATTGTCTAATTTCTAAATTGTCTGAAAGAAAAACCAATAAACAGAAATGCTCTTTTATTTATTCAAATTCTTTTTAAACAATAGAATAGGGTTCTGTATGTAATGGAAAAAAATAAATATTAAAATTTGTGAAATACAGGAAATAATTTAATTTCTGGATGAAATTCGAACATTTGCTATTTTTAGCTTAAAATAATTTCACAATAACAATTTGCAGTGTAATAGTTTAAAATAAATAATTCCAGATATATATANTATATATATATATATGTCTGCTTTGCCTGTCAAAGTTTTATTTTAATATATACAATTAGACTTTAAATTATATTCTGCTTTTAAAGTAGTCTAACAGTTTATAATAGATAAACCCGGGAAAGTATATTAAATAAAATTATATATTTGTATTAATGCCAACATCAAGGATCTATTATGTTTTAGGGTTTCCTTTATCAGAGTAAACATTACAAATGATAACCAAGTTACAGTAGTGTCTCGAGTGGTTTGTAAAATAAAGTTATAAAATGTTGATACTTTACTGGTTTAACAAATTTTAAATCATTTATAATTAATAGTAATATCTGTTTTAAATAATATATTTCTGTAACCTTAAAATAAAAGCTTATTATATACTTAGCTTTTAAAAGACAATTGTAATCTTAAATTTTTAATTCAGATACATCAGTTTTATTTTCTTTGCTAACATTCAATAAACTTTTAATTATTATGTACATAATATCATAATAATTTGAAGTTCTGTCTGGCAATTGCTAAGATGAAGATGGCCAAGTAGGCATTGAGAAGTAATCTCACCTATTGCTATTCCATAAAGTATACGTGGATCTGATGATGCTCCCTATGATGTGACTCCTTAAAGGAGACTCCTTAATTATTTGTTTACTTGAACACAATAAACTGAAAATGCTAATCCCTATATGGTGATAAAATGTCAGAAAAATAATTTTGTAGCTTAAACAACTCATATATTGGATTTTATACCTTATAAAATACATTATTATTATATTATTACTCCTTATTTTACCTGAGTTTAGAAATATAGGGTTTTAAAATATTAATTAAAATTATTTTGTCAAACATATATTTATATTTTTAGAAAGACAAAATTAATAAAAATAAGCTTTAAAAATTAACTGCTTTTGCTGGAGAAAGAAGTAATTATTCCAAAACTGTTGGCATATTGTCCGGTATTTTCTCATAATTAAGCTTCAAATATCCACATCCCATGAAAATGTAATTAGTAATGGTCATCTTCAATTTAATTTAATATATAAGCCTTCAGTTTCCACTTGATGGTGGTGAAATCTCCATCAGACTCCACTTTCTTTTAAACTTACTTGAAATACATAAAAAATGAGTTTAAAAGAAATGAGGATAAAAATAGTTCATTAGAAAAAGGGTTTTGCCCAAAAAACAAAGCTAAATAAGGAACATTTAATTCTTTATCAGTGATTGAATGTAATTTTTCAGTAATAATCAAATATATGAGAAATATATAATGTATCATATTCATTTTAAAGGAATTTCCAATATAAAATTAGCAATTTTTTTTTCAGGCAAGGAATTGTACTCTCCAGATGCAGAAACTTCACCTGCCCCTCCCAGTAGTGAGCCCACGTCAAAATCAGCTACTAGAGCTAATTCCTTTGAGATTGAAAATCTTCTAAAAGTAAGAAAAAAAAATTTTTTTTTTCACTTATTTATTTTTATGCTTAGGTAATGTGCACTATTGTTCTACAACTATTTTACTGTAATCATCTATGCCTCATAAAGTTTAATTTTTTTTCATTTTTTGTAAAATAGTACAACCTTCAAGTCACAATAATACATTGCCCCTCTAAAATTTTACTTACCCAATATTTAAATACTTCTTTCTAATAAATATTATAAAACAGTGTACTACTAGTCAGTAATTTTTCTTTTTTGATGTTATATAAATTAGGTCCTTTCATTCATCTATATTTAATTTATAAATTTAATAATTCTCTGAAATTTCTCATGCGATTCTAGCTCTCAATTAACAATTAGTCCCGTTTTCTAATTTTATTTACATGTGTTTATTAATTTGTTTTTTGCAAAATTCCCATAGTACAACAACGAAAATTATTTTCTGCATTGAAAAATACATATTATGCTATACATTTTCTACATTGTTTTGCATTGCACTTGGTTCAGAACATTTTTAATTGTTCATACATTTGCAAATGTATAAAATTCATATACATATAATCCTTCAGTTCTCAAAACTGGATTGTTGGCTAATTTGATGGTTCATATATGAGAGTATAAATACTACATTTTCAAAATTACAAGTATTAGAGGAGATATTCCTCTTATTTTGTAGCCTCTACATCATTAGAGTTAACATGAATGAACACTTCCTAAGTGTAAAAAATGTTTAAAGATATTCCCTGATGTATATACTTAATCTTCAAAATTCCTGTACTTAAAATTTTTCTTAGTTTTAAGGTTAAAAATTTTAAAATCTGTCTAAGATCCTTACAATGACTTTTATCTTTATAGAGTATAAGTTTGTGGGCTTATATGTATATATTAGTGAAATTAATAAAATTTAAATATTTAAAAAATGCATACAAAAATAAAATTTTATAATAATTTTAATATTTTACTAAAGAAAGAACTTAAGATAAAACAAAAATAACATTTCACTTAGGCTTCCATAGTCTCCAGGAATATTCATAAATACTTAATCCGGGCTTGACCATGTATTTCAGTTACTTTTTGCCAAACTTTCGCACATAATGTGATGGTTTCTTCAGAGCTGAAATTAAAATGAGAGCAAAACTTGAGATGCCTCATTCACACATGATGTGCAGAAGTTGGCAAAAAGTAACTGTACTACATGGTCAAGCCTGGAAGAAGTATTTATGAAAAATATCATTACTAATATGACTAAAGAATGAGGGTATTATTTAGGTTTAATAAAGTAAATAAAATATCCTAGAATTTGAAAATAAAGATTATTAGGGGATTTTAAAGGGTTGAGAACAACATTTGTGGAAAGATGTATCTTACATAAAAAAATTAAATCCATAAAAATATTCTGTTTTTAAGTATTAAAATCATAAAACAAATTTTAAAAAAATAACCTAAATGAACTTCATTATCGGAACAAATATGAAAATTAAATCAAGTAAATGAGGCTAATGACTTGAAATAATTTGGAAATTATTAACGGTTTATGAAGAATTAAAATAAATCTAATTAAATGATATTTCAACCTAGATAATAATAATATTATATTGACTTTTATTTATTTCATAATTTTTACCTTAAAGCTTTGATTATGATTAATAATTTTCATTAAAAATCATTTTAAATTTGCTAGATTTAAAATACTTAAATGATTTTGGATCAAAATATTTATTGTAATTTAAAAATCTGTTTCATCCTTTAGAAAACACTTCAATTTCTAATTAACATTAAATAAATATGTATCTAAGATATGTATCAGAAAAATTAATTTCTTGATTGATTGTAGACTGCCGAACAGGTGACTGGATTCTGTCGATCACCTGTTGAAACACGAAAGTCCAGCCCTACTGGAAGTGTGGTTAGCGCAGGTGCTGGTCTTACTCCAAGTAGGCAACTTACAGATGCTGAGAAGCTTCGCAAAGTTATTTTGGAACTCATTGACACTGAAAGGACTTATGTAAAGGTAATTACACAAAACTTTTTCAGGAGATTTTCAATTTTACATTTTGTATTTAAAGAGTTTTTTATAACATAATGACTATGGAATTGTATTCATATGATATATTTTTAGTTTTTTATTCAATGTAACAAATTTTGAAAGGTGTCAGTACTAGATAAATTTGGGATCTTTTAATCTCAGAATTGATAAATTTATTTGTGAAGTGTATGATTTCACACAATGTTTAGAAAATATCTTGTAACTACCATCTTAAAAAGTTGAAATTAGTTTGATTGAATCCAAAATGATAGAATTGATTTCTTTGATCATTGAAACATTCGAAAATCATTTATTTTCAACATTAAATAAATCTGAGTGGTCAATTAAAGAAACTATATCAAATTTATCTGGATGGGGGGTTTTATCCCCACATGAACATTAAATGTAGATGATATTTACTTGGAGGCCATTAGAATGGTTTTCTTGGCTTACAAAGATAACACTTGTTTAAAATATTAGAAAATGTATAACAAAGAACTTATCTAATTACAAAGACAATGTCTTACAAAAATAAACTAATACATATTATTATGGTGCATTTTTTCTCTATTACAGTATAATTTCTCACAGTATATAAGAAATTTAACGTAACCTTCTTCCATTTATTTATAATGAACTGAAACATTTTTAATATTTATAATGAAGTTAATGTTTCATTATAATTTATAATGAAGTGAAACCTGTTGGATACTGAAAAATTTTTTGAGATATTTTTCACAAATATTAATCTGGAACGGCTTGCACTTAAAATTGAAAGAAATTTGGAAATTTCTCTGCTCAAACCTAATAAATTTGGTATGGCTTCTATATAACATTGGGTGAATCAATTCTGGTTTCTACTCAAAAACATTACTTGAGTACAATTACATTTATCTAAAGTTGATTCCTTTCACCATTAGATAAATTAATAATGGCTTCCTTTAAAATTGAAAAATTTGGAGTTGTTCTGCACAATATATTTCTTCCAAATAAAAAATAAAGAGCAAAATGTATATAAGACTAATTCATATTATTCCAATTTTGGGAACATTATACAATAATAATGGTATTATTATAATGTTTGGTAGCCAAACAGCTGTCTATGGCTGCTACTTTAGTGATTTCACAATAAGAAATATTCACCCAATGGCTTTGGATTTGGTTCCAAATATATCTCAGGTCATCTGCTGAAAGAAAAATTGATACCAATGATAAAACATATATATCATTACTTGCTGTGTTATCCATTATAATTACATTAATGCAATAAAACTGGTTATAATAATTCTTCAAATTGGTATATTTTATATGTAATTTCATTTGAACAAGATCAAATAACTCTAAAAGGGTTAAAGTAAGGGATAAAATTTTACTCTCTACTTTCTGCCCTCAGAAGTTTTTTTCTGAAGTGACAAAAGTGTTGATGAAATATATATATATATATTATGTTCTCATAATTCTCACCAAGTCTCCTTTTCAAATATGATTTTCAAATTCACGTTACTCCCATAATATTATTTCATTCCTTGAAATTTTAATACTGAATCCTTACTTTAATAAATAATTTAATAAATAATTGTCAAAAATCCATACTGCAAAAGTAAAAAACTATTGTGAATTAGTTTTCAAGATTTTTAAATAATTGTTTACTGGCTTTAACTTTTTTTTATTTTACATTGACTAATATTTTAATAAAGTAAGGAATATATTGAATAAATAAGGAATTAGGATACATATGCTTTTTACTCACTGGTTATCGACATATTAGATTGATATGAACTTAAAAGTCTCAAACAGAAGATATCATTCTTCATAAAAATGCCAATAAAAAATAAACAAATGAATTTATCATTTACACATATCAATGTGATTTAGTACTCACCAGATACAATATTTTGACCAATGTTTCATTGGTTAAGTTCAATTACCTCAAATATGTTGAAGTACATAATATGTTTGGATATTATACATTATTTTAATATAAAACTTTTTGTATTATAAAACCTCTAGGAGGCAACGTAACCTCCTAGTATGATTATCTGTGTATGTGAGTTATTAAAGTGTTAGTCACGGCGAACCGAGTTCCTATCTCTGAATTATCCCTTCATAAGGCTTTTATGTATTATTTAAAATATGGATCATGGTTCATCATACATGAACGAACAATTTCTGAGTTCAAGATGGGATCGCAATTGAAGTCATTCTCGGTGCCTCAAATTACTTACTCACTTGGAAGGAAAATCCAATTGGGACAACTGGAAGGCAAAAATACAAATGGCTTTACGTATAATACTGAGAGCGATAGAAATTGATGATAGGTCATTGACATTGCCGGCAATTTCATTAGATGGCGAAGTTTCAGAAAGCCTTAAAAAGGAACTAGCCCTACTATCAAGCTTTGTTAATAATGTCTAACAATATGACAGAAAAAATGTTTGCGAAAGTACGAAGATATGAAACTGCTAGAGATATGTGGTTAGAATTGAGTCAACTCTTCGATGCGTTTTCTGCAGACAGAATATTTGACCTGTATATCAAGTTTTTCAAAGATAATTGGCTACCCGGAGATGATTCAGTGAGGTTTATATCAAGACTGTCAAATAATTGGAACCAACTTAAGGAGGAAATAGAAAAGCAACCTGAAGGTAACAAAGATGTTTTATTGATTTGTAAAATTTTGAAAAGTTTACCTGAAACATTTAAATATTTTACCAACGGTTGGAGATTGATTAATGATGAGAAAAAAAATTTAGAAAATTTAACTAAAAAATTATGCACATTTGGAAATAATTTAATTGCAAATGTTTCAGAAGAGGTTTTACATGCAAAGGCAATAATAGAATGTAGAAAAATAAATAAAGATAAACCATAAAAACTGCTTTTAAAAAACAAAATAAAATGTGCTTACTGTGACAAAAAAAAGGTCATTTTATTAAAAAATGTAGATTTTGGATTGCTGAAGGTAGACCTCCTAAACCAGCAAAGGCTAAATATACACAAACTAATTCTAGTGAAGGTACTGTTCTCTCGACAGTTAGTTCAGATGCTCTTATGACAGAATCAAATAAGCACACTTGGTTTGTAGATAATGGAGCCACTCACCATATTACTTATAGATTGGATTGGTTTAAAATGTATGATAACTTTAAAGATTATGATCATGTAATAATAACTGCTGATGGTACAAATATAAAGGCCATTGGTCAGGAATCTATTGATATCCAAGTTTTTTCGGGAAGAATATTGAATAAATTTATATTTACTATGTATGGTATGTACCTACCATTTAAAGAAAATTATTTTCGGTCCTAGCTGCTCAGGATCAGAGACCAAAAAGCAGATTTGAATCTACTCATCTCAGGTGTAGGTTGATTGAAGGGAAAGAAACTCTTGTTTCGGCCTCTCAACAAAGATTTGGTGGGCTTTATCAATTAAATATTAGAGTTGTCCCTTTAGGTCAAGATTCTAAAGCTTTAAGTAACTAATCCATCTCATTCAATAAACATGATTTACTCCAGCTTTATCATGAAAGAATGGCTCATCAAAATAAATGTCACATTAAAGATGTCATTAAATGGGAATTAAATATTGATGTTCCACTTGACGGTGAATTGTGCAAGGGATGCATTAATGGAAAGGCTCATAGGTTAAAATTTGATATAAGAAAAAGAGCTGAAAATCCAGGACAGGTGATAGACTTAGATGTATGTGGTTCATTTGTAGCATCTAAAAGTGGATTAAAATACTTTCTAGTTTTTAAAGATGACTGGTCTTGATTTAGGAAAGTATTGTTCATGAAAACAAAAGATGAAGTTGGAGTTCTTCGGATCGCTCTAAAAGAAGAGAAGAAGTGGTAATATGTCGTCTGCGCATTGGCCATACCCGAGTCACACATGAACATCTTATAACTAAAGAAGATCCTCCCAAATGCTCTTATTGTAAGAACCACCTAACAGTAGAACACATATTTTTATTATGCCCCAAGTTTCATCCAATGCTTGAAAAACATAAAGTTCCCCCTGATATAGCCGATGCCCTTGGGGATGACGTCACTACTATAAATAGAGTTTTGATGTTTATAAAAGATCTGTCACTTTACGATACAATTTAAGAATAGGTATACTGATATGGATTCTATAGATAAATCGTCATAGATATAATTAATTTTGGATGAGTGGTACTGGCGTGGAGTGGTCGGGGGTCATGCCGCCTCGCTTGGAGGGCTTCGTCGGCCTCGTTTCGGGTGGGTCTTGGTGCCCCACCTGGTCTCACTACAAGTAGGCCTGGAGGGTGTGGTCGGCCTGGCACCACCAGTCACACCCTCAACCCCAGGCCAGACAACCAGCCACCTAGATGTGGGCCTCCTAAGGCAGCGCTGGAGAGCTGGGACCGGGGGGCGCCGCGGTCTGTCCTGGGGCGGGTCGGGGGCCTGGGCGTGTTGGCGTAGTCCCCTGACTACTCTTGCTTGGGCTACTCATCATGAGATCATGTGATCTCCAGCAAATAAGGATTACTATAGAGATTATTTAGAAAAAGAAAAAAAAAGAATAAATAAATAAAAAATAAAATAAAAAAAATAACAGGCGCTGATAACCATAGTCGTTGAGCGCCTCTAAACCACAAACAACAACAACAAAAGATGAAGTACCTGAGAAATTAAAGGATTTTCTTATGGAAACCAAAGTAACTGGACATACCATAAAATCCATTTAATGTGATAATGGTGGAGAATTTAACAATGAAAGAGTGCAAAGTATTAAGATAGGTCACGAATACACTATGCCATATACTCCGGAACAAAATGGCTGTGCAGAAAGGGAGAATAGAACGTTGGTTGAAGCTGCCTTTATTCATTCTGGAAAAGAATCATTGACTAAAGAATTATGGGCTGGAATGATAAATTAAGCTGCTTACATCCTAAATCGAACTGGTGTGTCCTTTATCAAAGGAAAATCACCCTTTAAACTATGGACTGGACAAATACCTTATATTAAACATCTACAAATAATTGGATCTAAATGTTGGGTGCATGTTCCCAAGATAAAAGGAAAAAATTTGATAAAAAGGCACAGGAAGGAGTCCTATTGGGATATCATGGAGATAATGGATATAGAGTTCTGTCCCATAATCTCATAAGATCCCGTGATGAAATATTTCAAGAATTAAATACTACACCTATTACTGTAGGTACCTAGGTACCTATTACTGAAGATGTTCTTATTGTCCCTTGATAAAGGGATTAATCAACCCATGATAAATCTTAAAATTTTAGAAGACGATTTGGATAATAATCAAGATAAAGAACCAGTAACTAATCAATATGAAGAAAAATTAAATAATCATAAGTATGATGTTCAACAGTCTGGCGAGGAAGATTTTTGGGATTTTCAGAAGATGATTATGACTCAGAAATAGAACAAGATGATATCGTGTCTTGAAAAAGAGGCAAAAATCTTAGAGATTCATCCAAACTGAATGAACCCAAACATTTAAAAGATTATGTCAACATTGCTGAGACTGATGTCATTCATCAAACATATAATGAAGCTATGGAGAGTGAAGAAGCAGAACACTGGTCAGAAGCTATGGAACTCAAAATGAAATCTCTTGAGGATAATCATACATAGACAATGTACAACTTACCTCCAACTAGGAAAGTTATCCTTTTAAAACGGGTATATACTAATAAGTATAATGCTGATAGGTCATTGGATCGCTATAAGGCCAGATTGGTTGTGAAGGGTTTTGTGCAAAAGAAGGGTAAGGGTTATCAAGAAGCCATCAGTCCTGTTGCTAGAGGGACTACTATCAGGACGGTTCTTAGCGTTGCTGTAGATGAGAATATGCATTCTCCTGTATCAATTCGATATCTCAACCTCCCTTTTTAATGGTAAGTTAAATGAGGAATTTTATATTAGACTGCCAGAGGGTTTTCAGGACAAATCTAACAAGTCTGCACATTGAACAAGAGCCTCTACAGTTTAAAATAGGCTCCCAGATTTTGGAACCAAAAGATAAATAGTTTCCTTAAAAGCTTAGGTTTTAAAATAAGCTCGGCAGATCGTTGCTTATATGTTAAAAGTAATAATAAGTTAAAATTGTGTTGGTCTTGTATGTTTATGATGAATTAATAGCCTCATCAAGTAAAGAGGAAGCTGAAATGATTATTGCTAAACTTAATATTCTATTTAGGGTCACAGTAAAACTAGCTGATTATTACCTTGTTTTTGAGATCATTCAAAGCAAGGAAGGTATTAACATAAGTCAAAAGGCATACGTTAATAGGCTTCTTAAAACATTTCAAATGGATAAGTGCAAGGCACAAAGTATTCCCGTGACAGTGAGGAATCGGGGAAGGAAATGTTAAATAAATCCAAAAGGGACTTTCCTTCTCGTAAAGTAGTGGGTTCTTTAATGTACCTGGGTTCTTTAATGCAGTGTAACCTCCTGTATGGTTACCTGTGTATGTGAGTTATTAAAGTGTTAGTCATGGTTTACCGAGTTCCTATCTTTGAATTATCCCATCTTAAAGCTTTTATATATTATTTAAAATATTGATCATGGTTCATCATACATGAACTAAATAAACTATTATTTCTATACAATTAATTATATTTCTTCATTGCTGACTTTGTTGTATTATTTATATTTTAGTATGGACTATTTGTCAAATTATTTAACAATTGCTTATACTCACATATAACTAATTATTATGTATTTTATTTACATTATTAAGTCATTAACTTTTCAGCACCTCAATAGCCTGCTTGAGAATTACTTGGAGCCCTTGAAAAAAGAAACTTTCCTTTCCCAAGCTGAAATTGGTGCTCTATTTGGAAACATTCAAGAAATAGTTTCTTTTCAAAGGCAGTTCTTACAAAATTTGGAAGAGGCTCTTGAAATGGAGCCAGACTTTCATAAATTTGATCATTCTAGTCAATTTAAGGTAAAGTTTAGTTTTTTATGCTAGAATTCATTTATTGATATTTAAATTTGTCATTTAATCAATTTTCTTTTCTTTTTTTTCAGAATGTTTTGTTTTCTGTTGGAAGCGCATTTCTTTATTATGTTAATCACTTTAAATTATACAGTTCATTTTGTGCTAGTCATTCCAAAGCTCAGAAAGTACTTCACCCAAGTAAGTGTAATTGCATTGCATAAAATGCTGTTCTCTATTTTAAATTTTATATATATATATA